>JAQIWZ010001809.1:0-10621 GCA_034697245.1 Malaconothrus monodactylus
TGAACTCAAAGAGAAAGATAACAATTTTATTTTCATCCACTTATTTAATGCTTACCAGAATTTTCTGTCTATTTTTGTTTGAATTATTGGTTAACTTTATTATTATATCAATTTCAATGATTACTTCGTCTCAACTAAATCAACAATTATCTTAATTATAGTTATGTTGAGCTAAACTTGTCTATTGTTTGATGAAATGTGTCTCAACTCTTATGCCTTTTAATATAATAAGTAAATCGAATCCTATATTATGTTTAGAACTCCAGAACTGCTCTAACTTTAAGATTATTTCCTATTTAGTGGCAAAATAAAAGCACTAACAAAAATGTTTGGAATCAATAAAAGTTTTCGATATAGAGATCATTTAATTATATAAATCACGTTAAATAACATGCAATTTATTGATCAATAAATAAGTTATTATTAATTCATATCTAATGATCAAATAAAAGGCAAACTATGATTTAATTCAATAGTTTTGTGAGCCTTTTGGTTCGTGTGCCTCTCAATATTCGCTTTATTAAAGCATTGGTCAACAGAATATTCTATTAATAAACTAAATAGTGCTTTGAGAATAATAATGCATTTAAATAAATACAATGCTCTAAAAGCTATTTCCCAACAAATACTAATCAATGAATCAATAGAATATCAATATTCTTGAGTGAAATCAATTCAAAAATTGCTGAATATTAAAGACCAAAATATAGTATCGTTTGGTTGGATATGCATTTAGTTGCGAACCCCTGCTATAAAGCATTGTTGCCTTTAACCTAATTTGATCACTACTGGTATAGGAGTATAAGAATCCCTTTTATATATGACTCGCATCACTAACTTTGAGTGTCAATTGTGTCAACACTAGTTTTCTACTTCATTCGTCACACGACAATATTATCTATTAGTTTTATTATTTATTCTTCTGGTTCTGTGTTCGTGTTATGTGAAAATATAGTTCAAGTCATTGATTAAACTCATAGATGAATAGAGACGAAACAAATTTATAACTATTTTACTATTTATTCTCGTTTTTATTACGAATACATAAAATAATTCAAGAATTTATAAATTTTCTCAAATATGAAGCAAAAGTTGTTATAAGTTTTACAGAAAACATATTAGTTTTAAAAGTAATTGAACTGAAAAATAAATTTTTATGATTTTGTGATTTTTACAATTCATAATGATATTGATGTCCAAAACATTCGTCTTTCAATCGTTTGAAGGCTTCTTCTATATAGGAATAAATTGGTTCGATATTATCGCAGATCAAATTCTCGGGTATTTCTCCTTTTTTGAATTTAGATGAAAATTGTTGCTCAAGAATTCTATTTCGATGACAATACTGTTCGCATGACTTTTCATCAAAAGTTTTTTTGACTCTATCAATAATAAAGAATTGATTTAAAGCCATTTTGAAAACTTTGCGTATCTGTTCGTCAACTGTTTCTTTTTCTCCTTTCATTTTAACGACAAACTGAGTGAAAGCTTTATTCAACTTTTCTTCAGTCAATTGTTTTTTATTTTTCTCTTCAGACTTCTTCTCTTTAGGTTTGCAAATATTGAGTCCACTATTTGTCGGGTGAGGTCCGCATTCAAGATCTTTACAGCAATTAATTTGAGGCTCAATTAAATTTCTGGTTTCGTCTGTTTCCAAACTGCAGACCATGTCTTCACGTATGCAATCACCTAAACAAATACCACTTTTACATTCGAGCCCATTATCACAAATACCATAATCTGAGCCATCGAATAGACCACAACACGGAAGCGATTCTGAGCCACAGCTTTTGATATTATGAGCGAAAACTGATTTTACACTTAAATGGAAAATCGCTATTAATAAAGATATGATTTGACTAACAGTTAATGTCATTATGAAAAGCGCTTCAAAAACTATTATAAAAATGAAAAAATTATATGACTTGTCTCAAAGGAAAGTAAATGAAAAATGAGTTTCTCTTTGTTTTTTCACTTTTTATTTATAAACTTTGAGCTAAATTAAAAATTTGAAGTAAATCAAATTTCACTGACCAATAGCTAAACATTTAATCTTTAAACGCCTAAAGTTTCTCAGTATTATTGCTAATTCTCACTTTCACTTTTATCTATGCATCAATTTCAGTAGAAAGTGTTTGAATAGTTAATCCATTATTGAATTTTATTATTAGAGCTAAGGAACATCTTTTTATTTATCGGATCTCACGATGTACTGCACTGTTTAATAGAAGTTGAGGGAATTGTAAACAATTGTGTGCAGACCAAAGAGTGACAGGTGTTATAGTCATCTATTTAATGCCAGATTCAAAAGATATTATTTGGTCATTAAATTCGTTGGCCTTCACTTCTTCAAAATAAAAGTAGATTTTATTTTAGCAAATCATTCACTTTTGATTTGTCAGTATTTTCAAAGAATAGACGTTCAATTTATTTGAAAAGACAACTAATTTCAAAAACTATCTTATTATGCATTGATTGGAAGACTTTAAACTTCATTAAATTTTATGCAATTCGTCAGAAGCTTCTATATATCAAACAATTTTTGATTGAAATTGTTTTTTGCAATTCATTAATTTTCATTCAAATCTCATGAGATACTGAAAAATGTCAGAAAAAAATAATTTTTTAGAAGAAGTTTAACTTAAAATTTAATTCAAAAGAAGATAATTATGTTAATAAAAATAAATGTTTTATTCAATTAAGTTTAATTTGAACTCTAGAAAACTAATTCTAAGCATAAAAGTGTAATTGAGTTCAAAGATTTATTGGCCTTAATAATGATCAAGAACTAAAATCTGAGGTAACTTTTACTGCATATCATAATCGTATGGCAAATAAAGTTCAGACTTAATTAAATGCACTTTTAGGACTTATCCTCAGAAAGTCTTACAAGTTCTTTACTATTGGATTTTTTGCATAAAAATAAACCTAAAGTCATATTTAAGGCTTCAAAACAGAAATTTTCACTCATAAACATAATTCATAACTATCCAAAGCCTAATATCTAACGGAAAAAAATTCTTGAGTTATTTTGACCCAAAGAGAAAAAAAATCCAATTTATATAACATCGAAATAAATCCCAGAAAAATCGTTGTGAGCCTTATTTAAACCTTGTTTTAGTCTCAATAAAGAAGAGAAAAAAAATCTTCCGGTATTTCCAATGTATATAAAAATGGTATCCCTTGTGGTCCAGATATCATAAAAGTGCTTATATTATAGCCTTTAGGCAATGACAGATGCATAGCGTGTAAAAACACTTGTCAACAATGCAAACGTACAGTACGCGAGGCCGCTCTCAATATGACAACAAAATCCTTATTCACAATTTTAGGCATTTGTTTGCATTGGGAGACACGACAAGAGAGAGCTTTTTTACGGGAGCTTTTGAGATATTGCACCACATTGTCGTTTACTATAACTGCAGGCATAAGGAAATTGATTTCAATTTCAAACTGACAGATGACCAGTAATTTTTTTGTATTCAATATTATCATAACTTTTTTTTATATAATTAAACATTCGCTATAAAAATATTGATTTTTATTCGCTATAATAGAATATTATAAACGAATGAAAATGAAATTTATATTATTTTTGACAACTGCACAACTATTGCATACGCTTTGAATCAAACATAGAATTAAAATAAAGTATTTTTTAAGAGAAACATAATTTGCTAAAAATTGTTTATCACTTCCGAAACCTGTCTGTCAGTTATCGAAACGAATACTAAACAAATTCTGTATCATTTTATCGATCCTTTGAATGCTTGAAAAACTTTCATTTATTAAAATTGCATATTTTAAAAGAGAAATTTGATTTCTGTTTCAGACACATAATTGTCATCATAACTAACAGTATTTTGTTTGATATAGTATTTGATCAAAAAGAATCTCTTCTAAGAAAATAATTGATTTGACGCCTTTATCGTGTTTGCAATAATTGTATTTTCTCTCTAATCAACAGAACTCAAAGCCTATCTCGCAATCTTATAGTGAATTCAATCTGTTTTATGATTTTGTTATTCTCTTGACTTATTCTAAAAATAATCAATTTTTGTGCACATTTTTCATCTAATACTTGATCAGTAAACGAAATAAAAATTTAATTTCTATTCTTTATGTTCCTTTAAACACTTGCTAAATATCGAGAAAAAAATTCAACCATAAAATTCACGCTTAAAACAGTAATAAAGTTTGAAAATTCCCAAGAAATTAAAAATAATATTAAGTTTTATATTTATTTTTCTAGTGTTCTAAACAATAGAGTTATTAATCAACAAAAATTCTTCAGTTGAACAATAGTTTTGATGTAAAAATATCTAAAACAAGCATTAATTCAAGCATTTGTCAGCTTTTTGTTATTCGTTGATTGTTATAAATAATATTTCATAAATACATAATTTTTCTGCATTCAAGAAATAATGAATATTTTATTGTCACCCAATACTCAGGCATTACTATTCATTAAATCGAGAAAAAGGTTAAAATAAACGACAAAAAAACTATTAATTTTTTTCTTAAGTGCATAAAAATCTAATTTATATGTATCGAAAAATAACTTTTTTAGCAAACAATTTGATCTAAACTGTAACACAATCACCATCTGTTTCACTCATCAAAAACTTGTACAAAAATTGACAGCTTTTCTGATGTTACACTAAAATCCATAACAAAAAATAGTAGAAAAAAATGGTTTTGCACTAACGAGAAGGCATTTTTGGTGATGCATATGATTTTGTGATGAATTGTTATTGTATAGAAGCGTAAACTAATTCTTTTCTCTCAACTTTTCTAACCGTGTTATACATTAAACTGAATCCACTCTATAATAGAGTCTCACTTTCGCCACTTCTCTCTTTCTACTCAATGTCAAAACACTCTCTCTTTCAGTATTTTGTTTATTAGAGAACATCTGCTATAGAGAGAAAAACGTTTTTATTGATTTGTATTAATTTTATTTTTGCTTTCACTTTATTCTGAATAGTATTCTTTGAAATGCAAACATCGATAACTTGATTATAAAATACCATTATTTTCGAGGAAAAATTTTCTCTCATGAATACACGATTTGAAAGAATGCTTTTCTCTCTGTCTTATTTCAAGAAAAAAGAGTTTGAGATTCTGATGAATTTTAATCAATTTTAAATTTTAAACCAAAAATATTGCTGAAAACATAGTTTGAATGAAAGCTGTCTTTTAAAAAGGATCGCAAATAAACTTTTAATCAATAGAATCAATCAAAAATTCATTTGATGTCTATTTGAAATCGCAATTAAACTGTTATCTGAACTTTTATTTTGAAAAAAAATCTAATGAACCAATTGTTCATTTATTTACTCGTAATTATAAAGCATAAAATTTTTTGAATGTCATTTCAAACTCGATTAACTAAATTGCAGTACAAATAAGAAAAGTGAGTCTTTTTTGTCGGTCGAGCCCTTAATTTGAATGATCATTCATTTGAATAAACAAAAGTTTAAGAAAACATTGAATGAAGTTTTTGAATATTCAAAACCAGTTAATTTGCATATTTGATATCTAAAAATAACTTTTCAATCATGACTCTGGAAGAAAGGGAAACCGCATCCAATTTGATTCAAATTATAAGGCATTAATTTGAAGCTAATGCTAATGTCTAAAAGACGAACAGATGCTCTCATCATAACGATTTATGTATATGTCCTCAATAGTGACGATTATAAAGTGGGGCCCAATTAGTGGCCAACAATTTAGAGGCAATGATCAAACATAATAACACTTTTTCATTTGACACACACACCATTTTTCATATTAGAGATGAGGAAATATTTTATTTTTAAACTTTTTTAGGAGTTAAGGAACTTTTCATTGAAAAATATGAGTTACTCGAAAAAGATTCTGTACATGAATTAATTTTGTTCTTCTTCGAAAATATTCCTCATATGCTTGAGGAAATATTTACTACAAAAATGTAATAGTTATTTAATACAAAAATTTTCAAAATCAATCATTTTCTCTGTTTTAATAATTATTTATTATAAAAAATAACTATAATTTTTTGGAATTGTTGTTCAATTTAATCAACAGAAACTAAATTCAAATACACGAAACAAACATTAAGTGTAAATTAACATAAAGTCATAATCAAGTAATGATTTTTTCAGATGCATTAACTTTAAAACTATTTAACAAAATATTAACTGAAAATAAAGGGAGAAAAACACTTTAAAAAACCAGTTTAACTAATGTTTAATTTAAAGCCTAATTTCAAAATTACATAGCATTCAAACATTATTATCACTTCTTAAAAAAAATATAATCAATAGATTTTTAATTCAAATTTATTTTCTCCCATCTCTAATAGATAAACATTATTTCCTGTGAGGTCTTCATGTAAAGTGCCTCTAAATATATATTGCTTAAAGTTTGTTGAATTGCCACCAACTGAGAGGACGTCCAATTAGTGGGCCTTTTCTTTCTATTCGCATATTTTAGGCATTTATTCTTTATGTCACCTTTTTTGCAATGCATTTTAAACTCAAATAATTAACTATTAATGGCTGTCATATCAATCATTCCTGTCTTTTAATTATAAGGTTTGACTAAAAATATGAAAGAAAAATATCTTTTATTTTGTCGCAAGTCTTATAAATGTCCAAAACTTATGAACGGAAATCATTTTAATTTATGTTTAACAGCTATTTTTCGCCTGCTCTGCAAACTCGATATTAGGCAATAAATTCTCAATTTTAACACAATAGATATTAAATGCTTCTAAATTTTTAGTTAGGCTTTAATTTTAAACTTTAGTTAAACTTTTTTAGGTTTAATTTTTTATTTGATTTTTAAAAAAATAAAATATCGTTAAATAACTTCCATTTTGTTAAATAAGACTTAAGCGAAGCCTTTTGAAAAATAATTTTGTTTAATTAATTAGTGTTTAATTTTAAAATTTTTCTATAGATGTGATTAAAAATTCAGTTTATCTAAAATTTCTCTTTATTCTTCAAACTATTTAATCTTAGACTCAATTTATCAAAGAAAGCTTAATTTAATGCTTAAGTTAAAGACAATTATTTAACATAACATATAGTTTAATGTTTGCAATTTGTCTTTGAAGAAAAACTAGTTTCTAAAGTAAAAACAATTAACATTTTCCTTATATAAGAGATAACAATAAATAAAATATATTTCACGTCATTCTCTTTTACTTAAACTTGAACTTGAAAATAGTGGGTCTGCAGTGAAGGCACTTAAAAATTACTTTCTTTTTTCAACTTTCAATCTCTCTTTCTATTCTTTTGAACATTTTTTATGCTATTATTTATGATTCTTAGGTTTTTGTTTCACGATTGTTGGTCTTAAAAAATATATGTTATAAAGTGTTTCCTAACGAGAAATGGGAGAAAAGAGAGCGCAAAGAGAGAGGGGAGAGAGAGAGAGAGAGAGAGAGAGAGAGGAGAGAGAGAGAGAGAGAGAATTCGCTTTAAGGCATCCCATAAAATAAAAAATTGTGTACCATTTTGGGTAACTTAATGACCATAACCTCTCGCTAGGCTATGACCTACTTCTCCTTCTTCTTTAGAATTCAAATTTTGACTTTGTGTGTACTAAAAGCGAGAGCACCCAAAGATAATTAACGTAATTTCTTTTTTTGACTCTACCTGTAGAGCCCCTCTCATTATCATTACTTTTTTTCGTGTTCTAAAGGCTTTAGTTTTCGGTTAAAGAAAATGAAAGTTTGTGTTCAGATTCACTCTCTATAGGAAATCATTTATTTCTAATCATAAATCCATTAAAACGTATTCACTAAAAGAAATTCCACTTAATAGTCAACTATTAGTTAATTTGTTTCTTATAAGAAACTGACTTAATAGCAAACTATTAGTTAATTATTGAGTAGAGAATAAGTCATTATTCAACTTGTCTTAAAAACTGATTCATTTATTTTCTCTGAGATAAAAAATATTTGATGTCATCTGTATAGCGATGAATAAAAAATTTTAAAAATCATAAAAGAAAATGAGAAAAGTACACTTTTTTCGCTAACGAATCCAAACAAATCTAATTTGACCGAAACCTAAATCCGATTCCTTTTATTTGGTCAGTCATTTAGTGCATCCGAAACGAAAGAAGAGTTCGTTGTTTTCATGAATATTTGTCGGCATATTTTCCTTTGATCTGCTTTTTTTGTGAAATGTATAAAAAAAAGCCATGATTTGAAACTAATGTTTATATGAATTTTTAGTCCTCTCCTAAACACTAAGTAAATGCTTTTCATCTGCTCTTAAAAATAAGAGATTTCTGATTAGATTTTATGGGTTTATGTATTTATTTTACCATAACTTATTAAATTTAATAGATTTTATGAATACATTTTACAAATTTTTAAGACTTAAAAATTTGTATTATTAAATCGTTTGAATAATTGAAAACTTATTCCAATGAAATATCAATTATTTTTCAGTCTCTCATAAATATTTTATACGAAAAATGCATTTTTTCGGCTAAACTATTGACACAAATTGTTAAATAAGTTGAGAATTAAAATGAATTATGAGTTTTAGATATTTATGAAATATTCAAAACCATCTTCAGAGCACTTATTCTTATTTTTTTAATATAAGTTTCATGTCTTATCTAAACACGAAATCAGTTTTGAAATTATTATTGGTTTGAATTTTGTTCATAGCTTTGAAAATGGTTTGAAAAAATTTGAAAAAGAAATACATTAATTAAATAAATTGAATAAATTCTTAAAAAGTATTTCCGTAAACATTATTAATTCATCAAAAATTAGCAATAATTTCGATTCTTAAACAATTTTTAATCAATAGATGAAAGTTAGATAATCACAAAAAGTATTTTGAATAATAGTTATGTTTTGTTAGCGAATAAATTATTGATTTAATTAAATAATGAATTGAATTTATGAGTGGTTTCTACTCATGAAGATATGAATTTATGCGACTCTTCATAACAACAAATTAATCTTCATTTAAAAAACAGGACAAGAGAATAAATCATAGGCACAGAAACTCACAAAAAGCGTCATATCTTTCATCTGATCTTCTCTTGAGATATATTTAGAAAACAAATAAAAAACAAAATTTCTGTTGCTATTCATTAGAAAATAAATTCTAATTGGATTCCATTCAAAATGAAATCAAAGAATTTCATCTATAGTTTGTATTCTTAGGATTTTTATTATACTTCGATAAAGCAAAAGAATGTATTAAATTATACTAAAAGCTAATAAAAAATAGACAAAATTTTCAATAATGAGCTTTGAATTAGTGAAACAAAATATTTATGAAAAAGTGGAGTCGTATCGCATTTCAAATAATTATTTCTTTGAAGAGCAAAACATTATCCACTCTTTTTTGAATAAGAAACACTAACAATAATAAAGGATTGAGTTTCAGCTTTTATGCTGTCCTGAATTCGAACCGAAACGAAGGAAACTAAATGTCAACTCTATTAGCCTTTTGTCTAGCGGTCAGTCGTATCGTTTGCTTTTTAGTTGAGATCTCAATTACGGATAGAATTATTCCTACAATCGTATAATGAGTTCATTGCTTTCAAACTTAGTTTCCTTTCATTACTTTGAGATTGTGTCCAAGATTTCAATTTCATGTTTTTATTTTATTAATAAATAGCTTTCAAAAACATAATTCAATTTCAATTCATTACAAGACATTACTTTGAAATGCAATGAAGACAGAAAACAAATAATGGTTTCAAGTATTATTTTTTCTCTTTCAACAAAAAAATAAAGTTTTTGTTTCTTTTAAGATAAAAGTAAATTGAGTTTTTGAATCAGAAGTAATGCAAATCTGAAATTTTTTAAAAATTTTATTTGAAGTAAATTAATTTTTTTTTTCTAACACTCGATTGAAATCATAAATTTCTTCAGAAACTAATCTGTTATTTAAGAAAAAGTTTTTTCAGCCACTGATTCGATGAAAATTTATTGATAATTGATTCAAAACAAAACTATAATTTATGTTAAATATAGTTATTTAGAAAGAATTGTTGAATAGGATTCAGGTTTTAAATTGTATTTCAAAATCGAAATCATTTCAATACAAAAAATTCTGAAATACTTTTCACTTAATGCCTAATGAATATCAGTAGAAGTTTAAAGAGGAAAACAAATTTTTACATAATTATAGGTCTAATGAAAGCTGAAAACTAATGCTATTTATTATTTAAATAAGAAAAGTAAAGCCCTCTAAACGTGTCAGTGATCCCAAAATTAGTTCTATTCATATTTTGACATTTGAAAACCCATTCAAAACCATCGCTTGTAATACATTATTATATATAGGGATTAATAGATGGAGAGAAAAAACTTTTATTCATTTTGAAACATGAATTGAAGTCCGCAATGATATGAAACGCCTCTCAAGAAAAATGTTATTTATATATAATTCGCTTTATTTGTATAACTTATAAACGTTTCTGATTTCAATACCAACTTTTTTTTTTAGAAATACACACATTTTTCCGCATGAATTCATGTTTGATCCTCTTTTTTAGCATGAAATGGGTTGGGCTCTGATTTTCGTGTTTAAACTGAAAACTTTTTCCACTTTGATTCGGGTCTCTCTCTCTCTCTCTCTTGTCTTCTTCTGTG
>JAQIWZ010001810.1:0-10617 GCA_034697245.1 Malaconothrus monodactylus
AAAAAATGCCAAAAGTCTCATTAACAAAACTAGATCTCATTTTAATTCACTTTTGATTTTCTCAAATTTAGACCAAATATTTTGAAAATTTTAAATTCAATTTATAATTCTTTTAAAGCTTTCAATTTCGCAAACTTTCTATTAATTTGTTTTTAGATGAAAAAAAAATTTTGAAAGTTTAAAACTTATCGATTTGAGTGTTTATTGTGAAACTCATACAAAATTTTGTTATTCTTTTCAGTATTTAAGTTGAAAAGAATTAATTTAATTGAAGAATGTTATGAATACTATAAATAACATTCAATTATTATTATTATTAGTCAATTTAACCTATTTATTAAAAATATTAATTTTTTTTGTTATAATTACCTTAAAGGGTATGATCTCAAGCAAGTCATTAATAAAATTGGAGTCCTCTATTAAACTGTCACTTCATAATTTAGTGATAAAACTGGTACTATTTATATTACTTCTTTGTTACACTTAAGTTTTTTTTAATTTAAAACTTTTATCTATTAATACCAATCCTGTTGCAAAAGCTCATGACTTTAAATGTTTGAATGAGTCATTAAAAAAGTCTAATTGATAGTATGTAACACTTTTTAAAAGTTTTTCTTCACTTTAATGTTGATAAGATCTGTATTAAAAAGAAAAATCTTGTTTTCCTTTTGTTATTGTGTGATAAGAATTGTTTTATTTTTGCTAAAATTCAAAAATAAAGAAATTCAATATAACTTGAGTTAAGCTTTAGTTTTAATAAGATTTAGTCTTAAGGTTAAAAAATATAGACTTCTTTGTATTAACATTGGGTTTTTTTTATAAGAGATTTTCTCCTGTTTTATCTAGTCGACAGTCGACTGCGAGTTCACTATTCGATTATAATCACTGTCTGTCATAAAAACAAATTTCCCTCATTATTAATGTTGAGGAAAACTGATCGAAATCATTGATTTTGCTGTTTATAAATTAAATTCTGTCTATGCTTTCAGACTATCATATTTTTAAGTTCTGATAAACTAATATTCTTTAAATTAATTGTTCCGTTTAATAGTCAGAGCACGTATTTTGAGTAAAATAATTATTCAAGTTTTATTTATTTGTAAATAATTGTTTATTTTAATGAAAAATTATTTTATGACACTTTGATTTAGTAATTATTTTCGAGTAATAAGTGTTTGGCCATAATTGACACTTATGTTTGATTGACAAGTTAGAGAGTCTTTAAAGAAACTTTTTTTGCTTCAATGTTATTGAGAGTTTAACTGTTTTGTCGAATCATATGATCCAAAAATCTTTTATAAGTTATGATCTTATGATTGAATTTCACTCATTCATTATTTCATTCCTCGCTTCAGAGTTGAACCCTTTTCTTTGAAATGACAAAAACGAAGGGCATATTTATAGCATGATCTGCTTTATTAAAAATATATATTTCTCTTTCACTAATTCGTAATGAATTATCTGATGATAAATTTTGTAATTTCAAACTCAGCATTTTTTATCATAAATTTATTACAGAATTTTAAATTTCAAAATCATTTGTATTTATTTAAAGTAAATTTTGATTCTAACTCATCTCACGTTAGATAATAACAAGTTATTTGATTGATATATAGTATACTTCTATATTCAATCAATTTATTGGTTTAATTAATATTTCCAAAAAAACCCATTTTTAAAAAAAGTTAAATTTGTTGAAATGTAATGGAATCTGATTGTCATTTCATTGAAAGATCTTAAGGATTTTCTAAGAATTCACAATTTTTAATACATTCAATAGTATTTAATTTTATGAATGTCATCATTCCTACGATTATTTCTATCATTTTTTTCAGTCAGTTTTGCGCCCACGTCCAGAATAGGAAAACATTTATATAAATATCGATGAGTTTAAGTTAAATAAAATACGATAACAAATAACTTCATTATCACTTATTTAATGGTAAAAAATATTCAGTAAATTATTTGAAAAACTAAACGAAAACTATTATAAAATTAAATTTTACTTTTTTTAGTATTCAAATAATCATTAATTTTAATTTTATTTAAACAACACTCGTATAAATCACTTTTTTCAATATAATAACTTTTACGATAAATTATTGATATTTCTCTTCAAATGTTGTGAATCTTAAAGAAATAAATTCTTGAATTTTTATTTTGCGAAACTTTTTCAAAATATAATAGAATTGAGCGTCAGTCGAGTCAATGCTTTCAAATAAGATTATTAGACATAACGTTGAAATTGACGTTTGAAACCAATAGAAGTTTAACTTAAATTTTCTATATTATAGTTTGATTTGAAAATATTTCTTAACTAAGTGTAAAGAATTATTGACTTTTTTTTGAAAATCCTAAAGGTTTTCAATTAAGAAATAACTAAAAACTAACAATGTTAGAACACATTTTATAAAATTACTCTAAATTTAATACAAGCTTTAAATTAAGTCAAATTATTATCAAATTGAAAAAAACTAATGGTTTAAATGTATTTAAAAACAAGAGCTTTTTTATCACTAGTTGTCTGTAATTCCAATTTTACGGGACATTTAAGAATATAAGACAAAATTTGTTCGGTATAACCGATTAAGAAATACATTTTTCGCGCAGTCAATGACTGAACTATAATGCCTGAGATCACTATCAGATTAGCACGTCTTTTGATAATAACTTCTGAGAGGAAGAGTCGATGCCATGTACCGAATATGAACTTTCTAATGAAAAAGTCTTCGATAGTTGTGTCAGAAGTGCGCTCAACCCCTACGAGACTACTTGTGTTCCACGAGTTCCAAGACTTACGCGATGCGATGTGTTGGGGTCTGTTCGCCATCTCGTAAGTCAAGGGTCGGTCTTGTTTTGTGGTCACTTTATAACGACCGGCAACGCATTTGGCACTCATTGACGTCAAATGTATTTCACGATTGAATACCGTTTTTATTAAATTTCGATCCAATGATTCAATTATTCCCTATTTTCAGGATTTAAAAAAATTTTTTTAAACAAGTTTTAAATAAAAAACTTTATAAATACTTACCAAAGATTTAACCCCAATTCTATTCATTATTTGTTTATTTAGTTTTTAATTTAAAATTAATTATTTGACTAAAAAATAATTATTTTCCAATTTATTTAATATTTAAAAGAAAGTAAACAAATGCTTTCTCATCTCATAAATGATGTCTTAATTAAAGCACTCAATAAAACCTTAAGCAAAAATAAATGACGTTTTTTTGTAAATATATTTTGAAGTAATGTTTGGCATAAATTATCATAAAGTGGAGCCAAAACATAACGTTATAATAGCTGTTAAATGAAAGGTGACGTGTATTAGCATTGGTTAGGGTTGGGTCACGTGACAATTGCGTCATTTCTTCCATTTTGGCACTAAAAGTGACAGCAATACTGCAGTGACTGAACAGCAATGCCTTTAGTTTTTGCCATTAATCGGCTTTACGTTCTAAAGAGATAACAATAAGTTTTTAAATATTAGTTATTATTAATTATAATTTATTTAAAGTTTAAATTAACACTTTAACAAATAATTAGTTTTCATTTATTATAATAATAGTTGAATTGAATCTAAAGGCAAATCAATAATGTTTATGTGGGACTGGTTTACAGGAGTTCTCGGATTTCTTGGTATGATTCTGTTTTATCTTTAATTTAATTATTTATTTTAAATTTTTATTTTTTTTATTTGTTTCTATTGTTTTCACTAATTATATGTTAAATCTAATATTGAAGTATTTAATAATTATTTGACTTTTTATTTGTTTTGATTTCAATTCAACTCAAATGTAATTTTTGTTTTTTTAAATCAAAACAATTTTGCGTTTGAGGAAAGTTTAGGTTTTTTTCTCATTGGTTTTTAACCAAAGTTTAAGTGATTTATCATTTGTTTATAGAAGTGATAAAAGCTTTGAATGTATTTTGAAGTTGTTATCAGTTTTTCATTTGAGACTAATTTATAATAAAACGCAGTTTTGAGTAAATTTTATTGTAATTATAAATTATTTTTATTACCAATACATTATTTTTATTACGACTTCAAATATTAGTTTAGAAAATGTTTACGTAACTCAAAAATATCTGATTTTGAAAGCACTCGAGAGTACATTCAATATAAATCTGATATAAATTTCCTTTCGATGCATAAAAAATAGTGACAAAAACGCATTAATCTTAACAATAGCTTAACTTAAAAGTTAATATTCAATGAAAGACGATATGAATATTGCGTAATATCGTGTGTAATATGATGTGTGAGATGTCTTCACACTAATAGTAAATGATATGAACATATGTGTAGGTCTTTATCATAGAAAAGGCAAACTTATATTATTGGGTTTGGACAATGCCGGCAAAACCACTCTATTAAGTATTATGCGTTCGGGACACTTAGTGCAACCCGTGCCTACTTTACATCCCAGTAAGTCTTACTACTCATTTTAAGTTTGTTAGCGATCTATCGATTTTCAAGTTATGCACAATTCCCACAACTAATCTGCTATTGATTCGCAAATTAAATTATTAGCTCTTTGTATGGCTTGTTATCAATCGAGTGCACAAACCATTGACTTAACTCTATTAGTAATTTATAACAAATTCGAATGATTTGAAAATGTAGTAAATTTTGATTTAAACTTAAGAGTATGTAATGAGAGGCTATTCCTCTCTGTTTGCAATTAGTTTATAGCAAATAATGGCATGTAATAAATGCATCGCTTGATTATAGGATTATGGAAAAAGAGCGGAAAATTACTTTTTCTCGGGCTCGACAATGCGGGAAAGACTACATTATTGCATATGCTTAAAGACGACCGAATGGCACAGCATGTCCCTACTCTACATCCCAGTAAGTCATCCAGATTCCACTTTCAAATCACTCTAATTCTAACATTGCTTTCATACCCAACCGCTACTTATCACTATTGATATCTGAGCTTTCATTAATTGAGTTCAATTTAGATTTAAACTCAATTATTTGTTTTATAGCTTCGGAAGAGTTATCAATAGGTAATATTCGATTTACAACATTTGATTTGGGAGGCCATCATCAGGCCAGAAGAGTCTGGAAAGACTATTTCCCAGCAGTGGACGCAATAGTATTTCTAATAGACGCCTGTGACAGAGAAAGATTCCCTGAATCTAAAGTCGAATTAGATGTGAGACTCAATCCATCAATTGATTAAATGATTTTATTTCTAACTTTTATTTCAAATATTGCAGAGTCTTTTAACAGATGAACAGTTGGCTAATTGTCCGGTTTTAATATTGGGTAATAAAATTGATCGTCCAGGCGCTGCCGGTGAGGACGAAATTAGATCATATTTTGGATTACACGGACAGACGACTGGAAAGGTTTTACTCATTAGATTATCAATACATTAATTATATTCTAATCTAATCTCAATATTTACATTGAAGGGTAAACTTCCGCGCTCTGAACTACCGGGTCGTCCATTAGAGCTATATATGTGCTCTGTTCTCAAGAGACAGGGATATGGAGAAGGATTTCGTTGGTTAGCTCAATATATATGAATGCAAAATAAATATACATAAAATATATATAAATTTGTCTAAAGTTCCCTTTTTTAAAATCAATATTCATCATAATGTGCGAGTGATTTATTACTCATTGTTTTATTCAAACATCAAAACTGATCCGTAATATTATATTAAAAATTAGGCAATTATTAAAATGATTTTAATTTTTTGAAAGTTTCATCCTTTCAACAAGTCATGGCATACTTTGAAGCATATGTTATAAATTAAAGTTAATTAATTTTCAATTTATCATTTGATTGACTGATTCACGTTCGCAGCGCTGATAAAATTGTTTTAAGTGGCCTTAACCTAAAAATATTGTTAATATGTATTTATGAACTTATATTTAATTTTAGTCTTAAAGTAAAACATTGTATAACTTAAAACTTTAGAAATAAATTCTCGATTTCCTCATTTATAAGCCATAGAAAAGAACTAGAAATTAATTTAAATGTTTAGGAAAACACTTGAATAATACATTTGGCTTGAATTTGATTTTATTCTTAATGCAAAATTATAACTTTCATTAATTAATGAATTAACTTAAGAACGACTCGTTAAATATGATTGAATAGAAGCGGTATCTCTTGCCAGCCATTCAGTATTCAATCGTATAGTTTCTAATGACTGTTGAACTGTTCTTTCTGTTCCTGGAAACGGATTCTGAGCGAAGAATGCTTCCACTTCTTGAGCTCTTTCTTCAGAAGCGAAATTTTCAGAGACGTACTAAAGTGTCAAAATTAGTTAACAGTTTGTAATGAATTTTGTAACAGAATTTAATAAACAAACAAACCTTAACCAATCGCGATACAAGAAATCCTCCCTCATATCGTCGTCTCAATTCATCTTTATTAGACTTAAAGAACTCCCATGCCAGCTCTCGACCTGCTTTTGTCATCGCCACTGATATGATCACGAAAACAGTGTCTTGATTTCGCACTTCTTTCTGTTAATTCAATAGATCATCACTTTAATGAAATACTATTAAGTTTTATTGTGCGCTAAGAAGCAATACTTACAGACATAGAGAAGTCTAAAACTTTTGCAATTTTGTTTTCATCTCTAACACTACCCAAAGCTCGAGCGACACGATCTTTCTCTTCGTGTAAATCTGCCTCACGATAGAGCTATTAATTGACAATTAAATATTAATATAACTTGAATTTCGAATAAATTAAATCAAATATTACTTTAAATAATGCGTCGAAAGTTTTATCGTCACTATCGATGGCAACGGCGCGATAAGCAGCTGCGCGTAAATCCGCTGGAATAACATAAGTTCCATTGGAATGCGCCTCAAAAAGTTTCTTTGCCTGTGAAATAACAGTTTGATCTTCAAAATTGGCCAAACGGTTGATAACCAAACTTCTGAGCAAAGTGTCCAAATGACTCTCGCCTTTGATTGGATCCCAACCCAACCGGCAATAAGTTTTAGCCAACAATTGACGCCCATATGCGTGGAATAGAGACTGGAGTTCTGTGTGCGATAATAATATATCGAGTTTCCCGAGACAGGCATTAATAGAGTTCCAAACGGTATAATTATCTTCATTAGAGAAGGCGTCCATTAATTTCAATATATCGACAGTCGATGATCTCCCGGATTGAACCATTGCAAACAAATCATTTTGTAGTCCCAAACGATCTAAAGGTGGAAGTGTTTTGTTTGAAACTGAGGGCAACAAAAGATTCAACAATTCTGTAGAGTATTGAACGCGATAAACGCCAACTGTATTAGGATTTAATTTAACCCATTCATCATTTGCTACGTTCGGTACTTCAAGTTCTAGTGTTTTTCCTTCCATTAATGCTTCCACAGCTATCTTATCAGGTGAAGAGCCAGTGCTCACAGCTATTGGAATCATCCAAAGGACGCCTGTTTCAGATGCAGGAATTTTTCCATCTGCACAAAACTTCTCTTGAGTCAAAGTTAATATACGAGACTTTCCATCAATACGAGAGGTCACCTTTAGTTCAATAAATTAATTATTTTATAACATTTAATTTGATCAAAACATTAATGAATACTAACACTTATAACAGGGAATCCTTTTTGTTTAGTCCATGTGCTCATTACAGCTCTAACGGGTTTATTACTGGCTTCTTGAAGAGCAGTCCATAAATCCTCAGTCAATGTATTCTTATAGCTGTGTCGCGTTAAATAGAGGTTCATTCCTTTACGAAATAACTATAATTTCATATAAGAATAATAATTAAATTATATTTTTTTTATTTAAAAGACAATTTTACTTCATCTCCAATGAATTTGTGAAGCATTCTTATGACAGTAGCGCCTTTATTATAGGATATGTCGTCAAAAATTTCATCGATTTCAGAGGGATGACCGACTGGCACTTCAATTGGATGAGAATTGTGCAGTGCGTCCAACTCTAATGCTTCGGTATAAACGTCTGCTACAAATTGAGTCCAAATTTGATATTCATTAAAGAGAAAGTCTACGCAAAGGTATTCAATGAAAGAGGCGAAGCCTTCATTAAGCCATAGATCTGTAATGAACGCAAATTTGTGTTTAAAAGTGTTCAAAAGCGTTTAAAAGTTAAAGTAAGCCTTACGTGTCCACCACTCCATCGTTACTAAATTACCGAACCATTGATGCGCTAATTCGTGCGCCACCACTAAAGCGATCCATTGCTTACGATTGGTTGAAGTATTTTGTGGATCGACTAACAAACAGGTTTCTCTATAAGTAACTAAACCCCAGTTTTCCATCGCTCCCGAAGAAAAATCTGCGATCGCTATTAAATCCATTTTCGGCAGCGGATAAGCGATATCGAAATAATCTTTATAATAGGGCAATGCTTTGGCGGCCACTTCCAGAGCAAACAATCCTTGATCTTTTTTGCCAACTGGTGTATAGACTCGAACGGCGACGCCATCACTTGATTTCTCTTCCACGTAATCAAACTCTCCAACAATACAGGCGACCAAATAAGTCGACATAACAGGTGTTTTGGCAAACTTTACTTCTTTCAAATTTTTAGGGTCTTCTTTATCAGCAGATTCTGAGATGACATTCATGTTTGAAAGCGCAACCCTATTGTTAGGCACAACGAGAGTTATGTCGAAAGTTGCCTTCAAAGCCGGTTCATCCCAACACGGAAACGCTCGACGCGCGTCAGTCGCTTCAAACTTTATATTATGTGGTATTAAATAACATTTTAATTAATTGAAAAATAAATTTTTTATTGAAGTCAATTGATATATAATTGAAAAATGACATGCCTGAGTGACGGCCGCATATCTCTCTTCCTGACTATCAGTACTGAGATATTTACTTCTATAGAAACCCTTCATTTTGTCATTGAGAGTACCCGTGAAATCAAGTTTCAATTGTCCGCTTCCGACACTTAAAGGTTGGCTGAACTCAAGTAAAGCCGTTTCATCTTCTGTTGATATTTCTATTTTATCTGCTTTTACAGCTTTTATATAATGAAAAAATGGTTTAAATCAAACTTTTTTTGAAAGATAAGTTTTTGTTTTATAAATAAAAGAAGTAATACTTTGTCCGTTTTGAGGCGCAAACGAAGCACTACTTATTTCGAGTTCATTTGCGTTCAAAAGAATTTGTTTCGTTTCTTCATTAACTTTAACGCTTATGGTTTCAGTTCCACTGAATGCGAAGCTTTTGAGATTAGGTTTAAGAGTAATCGCGTAATTGATTGGCACCACATTTGTTGGTAAGCGTTTGAATTCTTTTGATTGAGTGCCACCTCTCATATTGCTATTACTGTTATCTCTTCTAATTGTAATACTAATTAATGTCAAATTTTTATTATTCCAAAAAATCTGATTTCTTGAGTAATTGAAGAATCGATATATTTTCAAACTTAACGCCAGAACTTTTCCAGAACTAAATCAATTGAACTCATAATTAATTACTAATAGATTTTGTTAATAACTTAAATTGAATAATAATTTAAATTTTTTATTTCAAACAAATGACACTTCAATTAATTTACTAAAAATTTTATAAATAATATGAATAATTGTCGAAATATTGATATCAAATGAATGCAATTTATGTGAAAATAATGTTATATAACAATTATATAATAGATAAATATTATAAATATTATATAATTTCTAAATGAATGCAATGAAAGCCATAAAACTTTAATATCAATATTGAAATACCGGTAATAAAAGTTTAATTAAATAGACATTAAATTATTGTTTAATATTATTGTCAATACATTTAAACAATCATTTACTTTAAAATTGTTTAAAAAAATAGATTAAGACTTACCTAAAAACTAATTAATGATTAATTAACAAACGGCTAACAACTAATCGGATGTCTATTCAACTCAATGACAGCACTTTTGGATTATAAAATCGTCGCTCTTAGGCGTCGACCACTAATTACGAGCCCCAAAATCGTGCTTTTATTGCCCCTTCCCTTCATTACGATATTTTGCTTATACTGTAAACTAAACCTTTATTTTGCTTGTCTTTCGACCCCTCTCTCCACAAAATAATCTATAGTTTATGTTATACCGATTCAATAAATAAAACCCTTTGGTTTAGAGATTTCTCTTTGAATCCGAGTTATTAACAGTTGATTTCATTGTGAAGCCATTGATAATAATGTGCGCATATTTTCACTCACTTTAGATTATAGTAAAAAAATCCCCAAAATCGGGGAAAAATATTAAGTTAAATTACAGTAAAATCTCTTTAACTATACGATCATTAATTTCGGATAAATTACTTTTAAATAGAATTTTGTGAATCGAAAACATAAATATTAAATAATAATAAATTAAATTAAATTAAATTAAAATAATATCTTAAAAACTTTTGAATTTCGTTGATTAGAATTAAATAATGAGTTTTGAGACTTTATTTGATAAACGAAATGATGTCTTATTTATAAAATAGACTCAAATTATGTGTCAAATCAATAAAAATGAATATTTTTATTATTAAAATGATATGAATTTTGATAATAAATAATGGATTTTATAAAATAAAAAAATATTCAATTGAATTGATTGATAGAATTGATTGAAGCGATCGATGTCTGGACTCATTCCAGAGATAAGAATA
>JAQIWZ010001811.1:0-10616 GCA_034697245.1 Malaconothrus monodactylus
AAATTTTAATGTTTATTATTAAGAAATTATAACTTAATTAAAATTAGTTTCAAGTCTATTAGATTTTTTTATTTAAAGATTTCACTCAAATTCATGAGTTTTTAAAAATTAAAGTACAGAATATTATAATTGAAAGTTTTAATTAATATAATTTGAAAATATTAGAAAATTATTCTTAAAAATTATTTAATGAATGCTTCGTTGAATAGAATACAAAATCATTTCTAATAATAATTAATTATAAGATTTCAAAATTTTTTCCCTAAAATATGTTGAACATTAAGATTAAGTTATAAAATGAATTTCAATAAAACTTTCCGAAGATTAGTATTTTTTATGAATATTCATCAATTTTTTTAAGATCTGATAATTTCTTAAATTTTAAATTTCATTTAAACGACTTAAAAGTCAAAATCGTTAAAAGTTTTGACAACTCCTATGCTTTAGTACAACCCAAAGTCAAAAGTGTTGATAAAATCATTAATTGAATTGCAAACAACTTCATTTCTTGCATGCATTGAATTAATGTGTGATATCAACTCATAAGAAGTGACAAAACTTTTGTCGCATTCCTTATAATTACATTTAAAATCTTCAATATTTGAATGCCTTTTCATGTGTCGGTTTAGATGTAATTTTTGTGTAAACTTTTGATTGCATTCTTCATAACTGCAAATAAATGGTTTGTCTCCAGAATGAATTCGTAAATGAGCTCTTAATCCATATTTTGTTGTGAATTTCTTATGACATCCATTGAAACTACAGTTGAATTCCTGGAATGTGATATGAATTGATTTATGTTTTCTTAATCCAACTCTTTGTTTGAAACTTTTACCGCATTGAGGATAATCACAGATATAGTTCTTTTCGTTTGAATGAATCAATTGATGACTTTTCATATCATAATTTCGTGTAAATCTTTTATTACAACCATTGAAACTGCACTTGAATTTTTTGACTGAACAATGAATTAATTTATGGTTAGATAAAACACATGATTGTTTGAATCGTTGTCCACATTGAGGATAATCACAGATAAAGTTCTTCTCTGAGGAATGAATCAATTGATGACTTTTCAATTCACTACTTTGTGTGAATGTTTTAACACAACCATTGAAATTACAGTTGAATTTCTTGAATGCAAAATGAATCAACTTATGTGCTTTTAATCTCACTTCTCGATTAAATCTTTTGCCACATTGAGGATAATCGCAGATAAAGTTTTTCTCATTTGAATTTTCAAAAAACATTTTTAAAACTATCATTCAATCATTTTAAAGACATTTTTATTACATTGATTGAAATCACATTTAATGTTGTTTATTAACAAATGAATTGACTGATGATTTCACAGTTTTTCTCCTCATAAAAACATATTTATTATCGGTAACTGATATGGTCTTAAACTTTGTGCGTCAATATTAGACATAAAAATAGATCATTTAACAGAGTTTTGAATTACATGTAAATAGACATTTTAGGATTTACTAAAAACTTTTTTTGTATTTCATTCTATATAAGACTACTTAATGTCCTAAACTTATCTTAGCCCCCGCTTATGTATCATTGAGCTTCGAACGAGAGCTTCTGTCTCAAGAAAGTCTCTGAGACGCTCTTCGGATCGAGGTTCGAGCCTAAAGCACGGTCGAGCTTTTGTATATTGTTATGTTTGAAATCGATATGACATTAAAAATTTGAAAAACATAAAAGATTCTTGTTTACATTAAGTCAAATATTGAGATAAATGCACGTAAAGTTCCCACAAATGAAATTGAGAAATTTATAGTGGAGTGGTCTCCGTGTTCCCCGGATCTAAATTTCATTGAAAATCTATGGCACATCATGAAAGATGCCTTAGAAAAATTAGATCCAAGGAACATGGAAGAATGGACCGCCAAAATTCAACAAGTTTGGGACTCACTAGACATTAGCTTATTGAAGTCTTTAATAAAAAGTATGCCGCGGCGAATTCAAGCTTGTATTGATAAAAAGGGGGGGAATTAAATATTAATTTTGTATTTTTTAAAAGTTATAGTAATGTGGGGATAAATTAGAATTAACTTTAAATAAAAATTTAATAGAGTTTTAAAATTACAATTAATTTAATTTTCTCAATTTCATTTGTGGCTACTTTCAATTAACAAATTATAACTAAATTATAATTATTTTCAAGTCTATTAGAGTTTTTTTATTCATAGATTTCACATAAATTCACGAGTTTTTCAAAATTAAAGTACAGAATACTATAACTGAAAGTTTTAATTAATACAAAATGAAAATATCAGAAAATTATTCTTAAAAATTATATAGAATGAAAGCTTTATTGAATAAAATGCAAAATCATTTCTAATAATAATTAATTATAAGTTTTAAAAATTTTTTACCCAAAAATTTTAAACATAAAGCTTAAGATATAAAATGAATTTTAATAAAATTTTTCAAACATTAGTATTTTTTATGAATATTCTTCAATTTTCTTTAAGATCTGATGAATTTTCGTTCGCAAACATTAAAACTTCATTTTAATGATGAATTTTAAACTTATTTATTATTAAATTAATTTTAATTTTCAAATACATGCCTGCCTTTCCTGATGTCTACTTTAATTAAATTAAAAAAAACTTTAAAAATGAATTAATATTTAAAAAAAAATTTTTGAACTTATCATAAACACTGTAATTAAACTTGTAATTCGTCATTAAAATGGCCCAAATGTCGTACTTTTTTTTCTAGATAAATGCTTAAATTTTAATTTATTGAACATTTTAGAATTTTTGTCACACATTTTGAAAAAGTTAACTCAAACTTTCACAACAAAATTTTTTTAGCTACAGAACTTTTTTAGAAATAATAATAGTTCGTTTGAAAGAGTTTAGAATTACATTTAAATTTCAAAGTTTACTAAAAATTTAGTGAATTTTTTTGTCTAAAAATTTCTTTGAAAAATATTTATTTATTAGCTTTAAATGTTCACAAATGTATAATAATATTAAAAGTAAAACTTTATTGTTCATCAACATAAGTAAAATAATTCTTAAATTCTACTATTCTTAAGTCAAAGAATTTATTGAATTCAACTTCACTTTTAAACCAATAACTAAAAAACTGTTGTTTTATAGATTTCAAACTTTTAATTTTTGTCCACAACTTAAAATTTATCTTCAATTTATAAATGCCAAACGCGCGTCTCAACAATTTTACAATTGTCTTCATCAGTGGCTTATAATTTAGTATTTGCAACAATTTGCACATTAACTATAGATTGAGATGAGCTGAGTTTTGAGTTGAGATGAGGTGCTAATCACTGTTGAAGATCATTGTTGTTGCTTTTCTATGGGACTCGCGCTCATTTTTATGAAAACAATTTTTGATCAAAAAAATTCGTGTTCCTCATGTTTTACTCATTTATAATTAAAGCCTTATTTTTGCAATAATCATTTACACTTATAGTGTCGTTCTATTAAAAGTCTCGAACTATTAGCTATTAAGCAATTTTTGCATACATTTAAGTCGTCGGTTTTAAGAATTATAATATTGTAAACATAATTAATCGCTGCACTACAGCATTGATCTTCAATAATTTTGCAACAGTGGTGTCAATCAATTATTACGGAAAAATTTTCAAATTTTTATTTATGGTATTTTGTTTTGAATTTGTTGATTTCGCGCACATCTCGAAATCGGACATCAAATCTATAATTAATTTTCAAATTGTTGCAAATAATAACTTATTGTCAATAGAAAATCGTAAACCACTGATGAAGACAATTGTAAAATTGTTGAGACGCGCGTTTGGTATTTGTAAATTGAGGATAAATTTTAAATTGTTGGAAAAAAATAAAAGTTTAAAATATACCAAAAATTTGACACAACTTGAAAAATCTCAAACATAATAATCATATTTTTATTGAATCAATAAAACAAAATCATAATATAGATTACAAGCAAATAAACTTCAAACCCCTTAACAAAATTCAAAAGTTTAATGATTCGGTTAAATCCTATTTTTTCTTATCGAAAAAAAACTTTTCAAAACTCAAAAAAAAAATCTTAACTTAAATAATGTGAGTATTATTTATTAATGCGCAACAAAAAACGTCATAAATTAAATGATTAAATAAAATATAATAATAATAAAAAAAAATCGAAATAAAAATATAATAAAATACAAATAATAAAATTTTCATTCATTGAAATATTTAATATTCAGTCAACTGAACATTTGAAAACAAATCTTCCCAATCGTTAGCGCTATCAGCTATTGGTAGAGTTGATAAGTCTTGGCATAAGGTTCCAGTTTTTCCGTATAAACAGTTAGAAACAGGAGCGGCCGGTCTGTGGATCAGTTTCATCGATGGCGCCGCGTTTTTTGGCACGTATATTGTGCCAGTTGGCGATGAGACCGGATTTATTTGACTGCTTCTCCTTAATTGTTGTTCATTTTGAAATTGATAGGGAATTGGAAATGCGCTGAAATGAATGATTTTGTAATTAAAGTTTGATTAACTATTTTTTTCAATTAATTTGACTCACAATGAATTCACTTCATTATCCAATAGAGCTTGAAATGGATTGTTTTGTTTGTTTCTATAAAAAAAAAGTTGGATTAAGTTTTATTTTTGTAGTCAATTTAAAATAAAAAAAATTTTGGCAATTATTTTGTTATAAAAAAAATTTTTTTTATAACTTTTTGCAACTTTTAAAAGTCCTTTAAGTTTTATAAGTTCTGAAACAATAACTTTTTTTAAGACATGGTAACTTTTAAAACTTTTTTTAACTATCAATGTTTGTGAGTTTTTTTCATTTCAAAGTTTTTATCATAAGAAAAAAACTAATATTTAGAGATCTATAAAAAAAACTTCTATAAATAAATTAATTAATTCAAAATAATAGGAAACAATTAAGCTTTAAAAAAATTGAAGGTCAAAAACATGAGATTAAAAGTTAGTTAATCAAAGAGAAGAATCGAAAAAAATCTATTTAAACAAAAACAACTGTTTTTCCACATAAAAGGATTCAAATCACAGCATGTTTTTTGAAGTGCACATCGATTGTGAATTAATTGTATTTATAGTTCATCTGACAAGTGAGATATCAATTTATTATTTGATAACTTGTTAGCTCAGGTCAAGTATGATTTACAGCAATTTGAGGTCTAAAACAGTTCCTGTTTATTATATAATAAATGATTTACTGATTAGTTGTTTGAGAACCTGAAAAAAATTGAATTACATTATAGCTTAAGATAAGAGTTTTTTTTGTATTATTTTTTCGGATGTTTGTGAACTTTTTTTTGTTTAAATTTGATGCACAAAAGTTTGTTCACCAAAAATAAACTTTTTTTACAATAAACTAACAATTTTTATTCTATTTCTTATGAATGCAGTCATAACTTAAAGCATTGAGTATTGAACTTATTGGAAAACTAATTACTAATTCTATTTTTATTTAATCAGGAAAAATATTTTTTACGAAGTTTTTTCAACATTGTTTGCTTTGAATTTCATTAAACCTAATCTTCACTAACAAAATGTTTAATCTCTTTTGACTCTAAATAAGGGTGAAATCATTTTTCCTCTTAATGAATAAGTAATATATTCTTTGAGTAAACACTTGAGTATCAATAATATCCCACAATACAAACTCCAAACATAAAGAAAATACATTAAAAATTCAATGAATTTCATTTCAAATTATGATTTTGAAAATCCGGAAAAAATGAAACTTTTTCTATTCATATCTTAATCAGAAAACAATAGGAAAAAAATTATTTCACACAAAGTTAGAAAAATAAGTTGAAATAAATAAAAGACAAGAAAGAGCCTGAAAATCACTCACGCAGACATCTGTGCTTGTAGATCAACTCTTGACGGCCCTCTCTTTCTGTTGGGAAACAGTAAGTTTCCGAGTGATAAACTGCGAACAAATAGATTTTTTATATCAGTTTTTATCATAATTTAAGAACTGGTGTCGCATACCCTCCAGATCCGTATCCATTTTGTAAGGCATCCCAACGAGATTTTGCTTTTTCCACAACTTTCATCAGGTCATCAACTATTGCCGATAGACCGGGAATGTTGGGCAGAGCTGGTGCTGACGCTGGAGCCGGCGGTATGGCATCACTGGTTATCACTGAAGAAAATTAGATCTTATTTAATTTTATTTTTATTTTTGAATTTTTATTCTATTTATTCAATTTCTTATTTAACTTTAAGTTTTAACATACATTTTAAGCTTGAGTTTCATCAAAATTAAATGTAATTTAAATTTTTTTATTAAAGAGTAGCAAAGATTTCAAGTTTTAGATGAGTTTTCATTTTTAGTTAGAATAAGAAAATGATATATTAATTGAAAAAGTCGGAGTTTTTTATTTAAGTATATGAGAAAAAAAAATTTATTTGACGAAAAAAAATACTGTAAACCAAAAATTTATTATTTTTCGGAATTCAAGTAAAGATAAAAATTCAATTCCAAAAGCATAAGAAAGTTTTAGCCCTGAGTCAAACTTTTTTGAGAAGAAAAATGAAAAACATTTTTGAATAGGAAAATAAATACTAAAGAAATAGTAAGAGAGAGAAAAAAATTTCTCATCCATTAAAAAAAGAAGTTTCAAAATTAAATTCAATCTGAATTAATGATTGGTAAAAAAGTAATTCAAAGGATTAAAAGATAATAAAAACAAATAATAATAATTAAATTCTCAATACCTTTGATGATTGAACATAAAGTAACAATTATTAAAACACTGTAAGACAGCATTATATTGATTACTGAACTTGAACTTCAATAAAAAGGCAGTTTTAATAATAAACTGGCAAAAAATACATCAACCGCTTGCCTTTTAAATAAAGAGATAGTTGTTAAAAATGGATCACATCCTCAATTTTTTTCCATCGGGTAAAATAATCCCCTAAACACCACCCAATACAATGAAATCAGTGCATCAATCAGTTGGTCGGCTACTTGTTTGCGATATCTAATTTAGCTCAACATTTTTTTTTCTTACTTATATGTATGCCATTCATATATATATATTGATGCGTCCCATCGATAACAAATTGCTCAATGAATTTGAATTTTAAAATACGGTTTTTTTCTTATAGAGAAACTTAAACTTTGAGTTTGAGGTTTTAGTTGAAGCGCAAGTTTTTTTCAACTTTGAAAACTTTTGTTGAATTTTTTTTTCTTCCAAAAATTTGAAGCGTTGAAAATACAGAAAACTTATTTTAAACCTTATTTTTTCTGATCCATAATTTATCTCTAATTAAAGCGATGAATGCTTAGAAAAATTTTCAAAAAATATTCAATTCAAAACTGAAATTAATTTTGAATTCAAAATATTTAAAGTTTCATTTTTTGTTTCTATACAATAATAAATAACATTTTTAAGACTAAAAATTTAATGATTTTTTTAAAGAAAAAATTTTTTCAGAAGTTATTTGAAAATTATTCTATAGCATGACTCAAAATAATTAATTAAGATTTTTATTTATTTCTCGTCAGATCTTATTTGATGTCAAAGTTTTCCTTCTTCTTGATTCTCGAGTTAAACTTATTTCCTAATTAAAGAATATCAATTTCATTGACTAACGTTAGAAACCCTAATATAACGTCTGTTGGTATCTTATTTGGAAAAAAAACTAATAATAATGCGTTACTTGTATGTAAAATAAGCGAATTCATCATTATCTCCTATCATATTACATGAGAGTTGGATTTTTTTTCTCTCAAAGATCTCTAACCAGTCTTACGACCGATGATGAGTTACATTATTCACGACCCGAACTGCTTGAAGGTTAGACTACAAGATCTACTTTACAATAATAATAATAATAATAATAATATTCATAAATTATATTGTGTTATGAAATATAGTCGCAACTGTTTAATGAGAAAATTATTAATTTTTCTCAAAAACAAGGATCTAAATAGTGCTAAAAAATAATTTGTTTGGTTTAAGAAATTAATCAAAAACTTAGAGTAAACTTAATTAAGATTTTTTTTTCTCGAAATTTCAGAAGTTATCCGTTTTGATGATCTTGAAAATTAAGTTTTTTCCTATTAAAATATATACAAACTATTCAATTAAAAAACGATTTTTTAACTAAAATTTTACTGATAAGTGTTTCGGATTATAATTAGGTTGACTTACATTATAATAAGACTAGACAGCTATCAATTTATAAAATTGAAGTTTTTGATTATTTAATTTAAAGTTTTTTCAACTTTACGAAAAGGGGAAAATCAAAATCATATCAATTTTAATAAGACTTAACTATTTTTGATGTTTTTTTTGTATTATTTATTACGTATTAAATTAAGTCCTAAATAAATTTTTCCTAAAAAAAGTTGATTTAACCTATTCTTCATTCAAAATTTATATGATTTTTGATATTTTTAGTTCATTTTCAAATATTTAGCTAATTATCGCTTGACTTATAGAAAATTTTATTTTTTGCGATAAATTAAATTTTCTTATTTATTATTAATCTATTTTGAATCAAAAGCATTAATATGTCATTAATGCCAAAACCTATTATGATAAGATTATATAAACACTTAAATGAATTTTAAGATCAATTAAGTTAATGAAGGTTTAAGCCATAAAATTATATTCAACTAATAAACGATATGATTATAGTTTCTTTTATTTTATTAGATAAATGAAACTATAATTAGCTCATATTTTGATCGATTGGATAACTATTTGATAAGTTTTGGATTTATGTCAAGTAACTGTTTGTATGAACTTTTTTTTCTCTACTAGTTTAATTAACTTTGAATTGCAATCAAAATATTTTATTGCAAGGGTTTAGATATTTTTGACTTATTTTAATTTTGAGATTATCTTATATTTCATAAAAATTTGCAAAATTAGATTCAAGTCATTGATTAGCGAAAAATTTTATTAAATCTAAACTTTTATGACTTAAAAAGGTTTGTATTTCAACAATAATAATAATATTTTTCTCGTGTTTCTTAATAACGGTTATAAAAATGTTTTAAAAATCTGTTCCGATTTTAAACTTTTTATTATGAATGATATAATTTGCAAAAAGAAAATTTCAATAATGTTATAGCGCGAAAAAATCCAATAACTAAAAGCTCGAACAACAATAAATACATAAAATTAAAGATAGAAAAAGAACTTTTAAGCACTAAAAGAATCAGTTTTTTGAGTCAAATTACTTATTATGTAAAAAATTAATCAAAACATTAAAGGAAGTATTAATTCTCTAGAAATAATGGTTCAAATCCTGAAATCTATAAATTAAAAGTTACATAAAAAATATATCGGCCTTGCCTTTAGCTCATTGCATGAAATTATATTTGAAGGTCGACTTAACAATTAAATAAGTGGATCACTAGTCTATCAGTTTTGAGCTTTAAGGATATTTCAGTTATTTTGAATAATGGCCCAAACTTTCCACTGAACTCCTGATTGTCAAAAATCATGATTCACTATAATTAGGATTTTTTAGCCCTTCAGATATCAACACAAATCTGTTTTTCAAAAAATGTTTGCAAAAAATTATCTCTTGTTCATCAAAATTATGAATTAATGCACTTGACAATCAATAAGACTTTTTCTGACAATTAAACTAAGCCTCAAAATCAATTATCATTTAAATTAAGTCTTGAGTTTGAAAAAGTATTTTTGGTTTCAAACAAAAATAAAAATTTTTTTTTTTCAAACTTATATGAAACTCATAAAACTTCCTTATTATGCATTTGAAGACAAAATAAATTCCTAATTAATTATTCCCAAAGTGTCATCAGGTATGTGTTTTGTCATATGCCTCAAAAATTACACACTAATGATTACGTTTGAAATTCTTGTGAAAAAATCTATTAAAAAACTTTTTTCCTAAAATATTTCGCGAACTTCTTGTAATAGCACTCATGAAAAGACAACTAATAATAGGTGTGAATATTGCGCTAAATGAAATCATCATTTTTTTATAATGCGAATGAATTGTTACAGCGATTAAAAGAGAGTCTCTGAACCGTATCCTAAATAAACTTAATTTAATTATAAAGGAATATAAATTTTATTTATGAGCGAAAAACTTTATTTAAGCTAAAAAAGAGATTCCAGATTGAAGTTTATTAACAGTCAAATAGTTTTAAGAGAAATAAATTTATTGAAACAGAATATATATAAATACTTGAGATAAAATTTATGCAAAATCTACGTAAAGCATTTTTGAAATGTGTTACACTTTGTTATCATTATAAACACTTCATTTTAATGATTATTAAATAATAAGCACTCAATTGCACTGCATTGTAGTGAATAAAATGATTTTGAATTTCAGTGAATAATCTATTAATACTTTTATTTCAATCATTTTATTAACTCTAATACGACTTTAAGTACGAGTATTTCTGTGGTTTTGTTGTTTATTGAAAGTACTCATAGAAGTTTTTTCAGTTTATTAGTATTTAAAATACTTCAAAATTGATTGAAAATAAAAATTTTCTAAATCTTTTTTTCGAAAATCAAGTTCTGCTTTGTTTGCATTTCAATTGAAAGTTTAGCTGTTTTGATAAAAATGAAATTTTTTTTAACAACTGTTTAAAACAAAATTCAGCTGAAATAACATTTGTTTTTT
>JAQIWZ010001812.1:0-10616 GCA_034697245.1 Malaconothrus monodactylus
AGCCTCAAAATATCACTTGAAATGATATTCTTATGAGATATAAATAGTTAGCTCTGAATGTGATTTTTAAGGACAAGTTTCGTAAATTGTGGATCTAATGTGTATTATTTGTTTAGGAATGATATTCTTCACATTTTTGTCTTCTGATCAAATCAAAGCTCTATTCACTCTTTCTAAATAACTTTAAATTATATAAATATTTAAATAAATAATTGAATTTTTTTTATTACATTTTTGATCAATCAATTATTTTTGAGGTCTGCGTTAACAGTATTTCTAATAGGCTTCCATTAATTCGAGTTTTCATTTGAACTATTATTCCACTTGAAAAAAGCTTAGAGTCTGGCATTTATTTGTTGATAAAGTTGTCAATGTATACATTGAAATTGACATCAAATGGAAAGAAATTATCGAAATTGACACTCATTGCAGAACTTTTTATTGCGTAAATGGATTTGATGTGTATCTATTGCGTATTTGGTAAAGCACGTCGTTTTAAGACACGACAGATGTTTTCAACAGATTTATACAATAGATTTATATACTTTGTTCGAGTCGGTTAAGGAACCGTTTGGTTCAAATGCCAAATTTACTCAATAATAATAAGCCACAGATCTTGTTTGACATTTTTCAAATCGAAACTACTCGTATGTTTGTTTTTGCAAATATTTTCATCATATGATGCGTGAAAGAGGAAAAACTATAAATTAAATCATATAATTTATAGACATCATTAATATGAAATATATTGTCGCAATAAAACATTTTTATTCCTTCGCTACTCATCAAGTTTTATCTTTATTAAAATTTAATTTTATAAGTTGTAGTTAAATTCGGTTTTAACGCATATAAAAACTAATAGAAAACATATTTTTCTCAAAAGCTTCTCATTTCGTTTAAAAACTGTTGGTTTAAATTGCAATTTTAGTGAAGTTTTACATTTTTTATAAACTTTCTTCGGTTGGAAACTTTATGAAAAATTAGTTTTCAGTCTTACTTATTCATTATATATATCTAGTTTCTAATTTTATTTTCATAAACAGACCAGAAGAAGCCAGAGGTCTCCTACAAACTAGTCTTGAATTTTTAAATTTCAATATCAATTAATGGTACTCGAAATTGAGTCATAATAACAATGTCTAAACCAACGTTTTCCTAAATCATTGAAGACATTTAAGTGTTTCCGACCAGAAAATAACATAATCTTCTTTGAAATTATGCTATGTTAACTCATCTTTTTATCTTCGGGTATAAAATGTTTGAAAAAAACTGCTCTTTAAGAACCAAAATGTGTTTTAAAGAGAGAATTTAAGCCTTTCAAAATCCAATCTCATTAAATTGCAATATGAAAAATGAAATTTGAGTTAAACCACTTGAATAAAATCATGAAAGCTTATCTTTAGATCGCATTGAAAATACTTAAAGCATATGAAGACAACCCTTCAAATAATTCATAGTTTTGACGAAAAACTTTATTTTGTTTTTAACTCAAAACATATCACTAAAATCAATATTTCAAAGCAAATGTTACTGAAGCTGAAACTAACGCATAGTATGAAAGCTTTTTGCGAATCTCTATCATTGAGATTATAAATTTGACATTTACGAGAATTTGTCATAATTTCTCTATTGTATGAAGTTTTCAAAAAATGAATATTGATATCAGTTTTTCACTCAAAACTAATTCATAGACTTTCACTTTTTATACAGAAATAGTTTTCACTTCAAATATATGTTTTGAAATTTTGAATCATCAGTGAATTATCAAAATTATATCATAAATTGAAATCTGAATTCTTTAATGTTTTCAACGAATTGAACAATAAATTAATAACATAATTACAAACCCCAGAATAATACTTTTCTGCAATACTTCATTTTAAGTACTAAACAACTATTGTTTTTTCAATTATAAAAAGAGTTGCTCTCTTGTTGAATAATTAAAGACTGAATTGAGCCGAATTTAATGATTTAATAAAAAATTTAGTTTATTTTAGCAAATAATGTATGACTTTTATTACTAATTGACCTGTAATTCACAAATGAATCTTAACGACACATATACACACCTATAGATTTCTGAAGAAGTTTCTTATGACACGCTTAAGAAATACTTAACAAATCTAAGTTTTTCAGATCAATCTTAACTTTCATGTTATGAATATCTCTTTCGCTTGAATAATAATAAATTTATTTTGTGTATATTAATAACTAATGTTTAATAAAGCATTTTATATTAAATGCACTAAAGTTATTCAATCTTCAATTGGTTGCAAAATTGAGAACTGAAGCGGATTTAAACCATAACTATCCTCATTGCAAGTGACGGATCAATTAGTTCTGAACATTTGGAACAACTCCTGTTTTTGCCCGTCACAAAATATAGAGGTTTTGCCGAAATTATCTGTTAGACCATAGAAATTGATAAATGAATGCTTTAATATATAGTATTTCAGCGAAAAAGTTATTCAAGAAATTAAATTTTTAAAAATAAAAACGCAAATATCTATTTCGAGCTTCAAGAATGCAGAAAACAGTTTTCTCTATAATCAATGTTCATTAAATCTTCATCTGAATTATAGTCGCGTTCTTCGTATGAGAAATAAATTTAACAAACTTTTAAAAAGGAATAATACAGTCTTGTTGTAACTCATTTTCGTCAATATTTTAGTCATAAAAAACATCAAAAACTCATTACATCGTGTATTATAGAGCAAACATCAAAAAGTAAAATGTCTTACGCATCAAATGTTTCTTTGCCAACAGTAAACGTTATCCTTTAAAGCATTATTGATTCTAATGTATGACATTTTAATGGCTCGAAGGCTTTTAAAATCATTACTCTCTTATATTAGACATCCGAAAACGTGTAAACAGAAAAGAGGATGAGTTAATGCCCAAAATATCTATTCGTTTCCTGTCCTGCTCCGTAATTTTCCCGCATTAAAAATATTGATGCAATTATTGGAATATTTCTACTGAAAATATGAGAATCGGACTAATAATTTGAATTAATAGCGTTAATATTCTCAATGTTAATTTTTATTGTGATTTGCGGAAGTTTAAATTAATTGAGTTAAATTTAGATTAAGAGTTTGAAGCGAAAATTGAAGATAAAAAGAGCGATAAGATGTTTGACGCAATTTTGCAGGAATTTGTTTTCTTTGGGAGAAACTCGTAAAGAAAAAACCATAAAATTTTCGTAACTAATTCTAGTATCGCACTTAAATTTTCATTCCCTTTCCCTCCAGGAATTGCTCCACAAACTTAACAAATTATATATCTTTTAAATTTTCATCAAATGTTTGACTCATTTCTCGAAGTTGTCCGAAATTAGATTTTCATTAATGTTTGATTGTTTGAATTAAGAAACATTAAATATCGATAACAATTGGTCACAAATAAATATACTATAAAAATGACTTTGATCTTAGAGTAAAGGCAACAATTGAAGAGTTAATTCAATAATTGTAATGTACAGTGAATTGAGGTCAGCATTTGTGGCGCGTATTAGACGTGATTTTGCGTCAATGAAAATTCTGAATCAATATCAGCTCATTTCTAACTAACTTTTGCTCGAATCTGATAAGACTTGAATCTCAGATAAATCAAATCAAAAGTGTTTCCAAAATAAAAGTTTGTATCTCTGAAAGAGGAAATTTCGTGCCATCAAAAGAATATATTATAGATAAATGATAAAAATTGGTTGTATAGGTATTGGAAACACGCCTTAATATTTGAAATAATATACTTAGAAATCAGTAGAACGTGTAGTCGCGTACGGATAAAGATTTATAACATCAACTGTAAAATTATTTTTGGCTTCAACTCATAAAATTGATCCTAAAAATAGTTGCGCATTACTGGCAGATATAGATATAAACACGTCTCTATTTCATCCTAATATTGAGATATAAACACATATACATTCATACACTAAAAAGTGTTTCGAAAAAAATATTTGATATTTTTTTATTTTTGAAATGAGAGAAAAGTTTTGCTATATTTTTTTGCAGCGCATTTGTTATTAAGTGTCATTCATATGGAAGGCATAAGATTTGTTGCTATCCGTATGGATTGTGATCACTATTTTTGTTATTTTAATCAATTGAGATAAAAATTTCGTTTTTTCAAAACTTTTCTAATATTTTGAAAATCATTTCGAGAAGTAGTGACTTATTTGGAGTTTTCAAAAAAGTTAAATAATTGTAAACTAAACTTACTTTCGATCGTCTGTTCAATTGAGAGAACATTTTTTCAGATAAATTATTTGTGATCTATGTTTCGAGTAAAGAAAAGTTCTTTCTCGAGATCAATATTTGAAAGGATGACTTCGTTTGCGATTATTTCTGTTTTTGTTATTATGTTTAATAATTGGAGAATAACTTTTGCAGTGAAGTTATAAATAACTGTCGCATGTCTTCAAATGCCAACACTTCTATTGCTAGTATTTGTATTTGGAATAATTGTATTTATTATATGCTTGTGTAGGTCTCTACCAAAGGTCACTCACGACGAAGGACTGATTGGTCTCGATGACGAGGGCTTACCAAGACATGGATCTGACTTAGTGTTGTCGGGCGGCCCGAGTGGCACTCGTATTCCTGGCGCCAAATTTGAGCCATTAATGCATAGACACGAATTGTGTGAAAGAGTAGCCATTAATATCAGTGGTTTAGTGTTTGAAACCCAGTTAAGAACTTTACAACAGTTTCCAAATACACTTCTGGGCGATCCGGCCAAACGAATCAGGTCTATATTCATTATTATATTTAGATAATTTCATAATTATAATTATAGGATTAATTGAGTGCATGAGTGCATGAGTGCATTACATTTATCAAATTTCATTTTTCAACTAATTTATAATCAAAGAAAACCTACACTTTTAGGAACAAGGCTTAAATGTTTACAAATATGCTCTTTTGCTTTATCTAAAAGAGTCAAAAATTCGCCCCTTCCTTACAGAAAAATTTAAGGACTCCTTAACCGTTCGCGCGCAACCTTTATAACTGCTAAGGCTTAAGCTGCGCCAACTATTAGTTGGCTTTAGAGGTTTGCCATTTATCAAGAGTAGTCGGTTAGTAACCGGGTAACTACGGATACTCGAGTACCCGGTGTCATATTCATGAAATATCCAGTACTAATCTCTTAACTTCTCGTCTGAAATTTTCAAAGAAAAAAAATACCCGTTAGTATTCTTGATGAGTACTCGTTGAAAAATACTCGTGAGTACTCGTTACTTTTGGTAAAGTAGTGAATAACTACTTTTTCCGTGACCGGCCCATCCCTACCAAAATCAATCTCAAAAATTAGGAGTCGATTCTTATCAATGAAAAGTTCAAATTTGATATATTTTTAATTTTTGATATTATAATTATTAATAAATTAAGCACAAATGGTGCTAAAAATGTTCTATCTTGTTCTTACAGTTTGAATTAGTTTAATATTCGTATCATTTGGTATTAGAAACAATTCATAAAACAGATTTATAACAAGAAAAATCCATTTTTATAAATTTATTGCCAAGTGATAAGTTTAATGAAACGTGAAAATTAATATTTTCTAAATATTGTTTTCAGATACTATGATCCGCACACAAACGAATACTTTTTCGATAGGAATCGTCAGGTATTTGATGCTATTTTATATTACTATCAATCCGGTGGTCGTCTTCGGCGTCCTGTCAACGTTCCGTTAGATATATTTGTAGAAGAAGTGAAATTTTTCGAATTAGGCGAAGCAGCCTTTAATAAATTTCGTGAAGATGAAGGCTTTGTCAAAGAAAAAGAGAAACCTTTACCTAAAAATGAAGTGAAAAGAAGAGTTTGGCTATTATTTGAATATCCAGAAAGTTCGCAATCGGCACGAGTTGTGGCCATCATTTCAGTTGTGATTATAATACTATCGATTTTAATATTCTGTTTGGAAACACTGCCAGAATTCAAACACTATAAAATATTTAACATTACAGTAAACATGTCGAGAGGTAAGTATATGACGAGTAGGGGAGGGCACAAATATGTTTTTGTTTTGGGCAATATATGTAAATACGCACTAAAAAATGCAAAATATTTAGATTCATGACCAAAGCTTTATTACATAGTCCTATTTGATTATATCTATGTAGTCGTACGAGAAGGCCAACTATTATCGGGCAAATCAATTCATTTGAAGTAAATATAATTATTTTCCAAAGTTATTCAAAGTTTTTAAAACGAATTCCCAGATTCGAAGTTTGAAACCTATTCGATATCGTTCAAGAAAATATTTAAAAAATTTGAATAATTTGACTTAATAGTAGTTCAATCACTAATTGATTGTCAATTTCGTCCAATTTTCAAAAACTTGATCTTTAAAGAAAAAATTCAAAAATTTTTGAGAAAAAGCTATATTTATGCAAATTATACCTAAAATATGTAAATATAACAGAAAACAGACTAATATTTTGTATTTAAAAATTTGGGCAAAATATGTATTTATATGTAAATTGAATGTAATCTTATTTTAAAGCTTATCTAATGATTCGCATAGATTTTTAAAAATGCATTTGATCTAAACATGTTAGGGAAACATTTATTTACGTTCAATTCCTTTCTCTATTGATAAGATTTGAATCAGAAAACATTATTGTAAATATTGGACAACTTCTTTTAAATTAGTGATCGAAGACGAAGTGCCCTCAGTCACGGAACCATTTTTCATAGTTGAAACAATATGTATTATTTGGTTTTCCTTTGAATTTATCGTAAGACTCCTGGCGTGTCCTTCAAAGGTTGCTTTCCTTAAGGTATTTGCACTATTTTAGGAAAATTAAATTTTTTTATTAGTTTTTGAAATTTTGTTTTGTTAAATAATTTCAAGAGTATTTTATTTCTTTAAAAATCGAAAGTCATTGATTGAAGGAAATAAGTGGTGTATAGCAATTATTGATGAATATCTACATTTTTACACTAACTAATGACTGCTACATACTTAGGCCAAACCACTTTTTCCTCTCCCCAAATTATTTCTACTGTATTAATAACTATTATTACTTTCTACGTAAAGATATTTTTGCATTCTTTAAGACTTGTCAAAAATTTGAAAAAAGCAATTATTTGTTCGTTGAACTTATAAGATTTTGAACTAAATTTAATTTTAGTTTTTAAATTGAAAAATTTAGTATTGATTTCGCTTTGACTATTTCTTGCTTAAGTTAAGTTTTTCAATGTCAAAATATTTCTGTTTTTCAAACTTTTTTCTTCTTAAAAAGAATACTGCATTCATTCAATCATTTTATTGAATAGATTTATTAAAAATTTGAACTCAAAATTTCTTTGAGACCATTTCCTGTCTTTTAATGACTATTTCGCTAATTATACTCCTATCAAATACTTTATAGGAAAAGCTAGTTTTAGAACTTTTATTTAACTCTGAAGTCAGTAAAACTTTTTTGCGGGTATCACACAATTCAAAATCTTATATAAATTAAATCAATTTCATTTTGTCTCATTTATTTGATTCCTTTAAAATATGTATTGGAAACTTTTTAGACATTTATTTTTGACTCTCTTATTGTGTACTTTTGCTGATGAACTAAAATTTAGGATTATTTAATAAATGAATGAGTTCAACTAATTTTTTCTCTTCCCACACGTAAGTCAAAATTGCCAGCAGTCAAGAAATCCATTAGTAAATTGAGCTTTCAGTTATTGAGTTTTATGCTTTTCTAGAAATCTGAAAAGTTTCTCCAATAAGTTATCACTAATAACTAACTTGTGAGACAATTTGAGATCAAAGTTATTCACTATTAGAGAATGATTTTTATTTCAAGTTATCGTTAATTTTATTTTTATTTAATTATTAATTAGTCTTATTTGTTATTTCGAATGAATATAATAGACAACTATCCGAATAAACGAAACTCAAAAACTAAATCATTCTTATTTCTATCTTTATATTCTTATCTATATTCTTAACTTTATTCTCTCTTTTTATCTCATCTTTTGCTTTTGATCTTCTTCTGATTCGACTGAAATCATCAAATATTAAAAATAAAATGCAATCACAAATTGTTCAAAAATGAAAAATAAATAAAAACTTCAGGACATTATGAACGCAATCGACTTTTTTGCGATAGTGCCCTATTTTGTGACATTGGCCACAATGTTAGCCGAAAAACACGAAGACGAGCCCCGATTCCATAGCTCTGATTCCAAATCAACACAATCGTCATCATTAGCAATATTACGTGTTATACGATTAGTGCGTGTCTTCCGTATATTTAAACTATCGCGCCATTCAAAAGGACTACAAATACTAGGAATGACATTAAAGGCTTCAATGAAAGAATTAGCATTACTTATATTTTTCCTATTAATCGGTGTCGTATTGTTTTCATCCGCTGTTTATTACGCCGAAGCGGATAGTGATAGGTCTAACTTTAAATCAATACCGGATGCGTTTTGGTGGGCAGTCGTCACTATGACTACTGTCGGTTACGGCGATATGAGACCAGTCGGTGTTTGGGGAAAATTTGTGGGTTCTTTGTGTGCCATCGCCGGTGTCCTCACTATTGCTCTTCCGGTGCCGGTTATTGTTTCTAATTTTAATTACTTTTATCACAGAGAGTCAGATCAGGAGGATCTGCAGTCGACCAATTTTAATCATGTTAAATCGTGCCCTTACCTACCCGGATATGTGGGCACTAATAAACTTCGGCGCACATCTTATAGTGATTCAAATATTACTAGAAGTGATGATTTTAATGATGACAATAACGAAGGATTTGATGATAACAATCAATTATCACAATCGAGCCATAATTTTAATAATACTTTTAACAATAATAATACAGGACATGACGAGAATGATGTTCTATCAGAGGTTGTGATCCCTAGAGCAGAAAGTTTTTCAAGACATCGAAGAAGTACAACAACAACACCACCCGTGCAGTCGCCCGAATCCCCTTCGAAGAAAATTAATTGCAGCTCAATTTTTTTCAACCCAAATCCTCATTCGCCGCAAAGTCCAAACTCGCCACCGAAAACACCACCACCGAAAACACCGCCACCAAAAACACCGCCACCAAAAGCTCAGCCAACTTTTGGTTCTAAGAAGACTCCAAAAATAAACTTAAGGGCTAAACACACAATGATTAACATAATTGCGATTATGTTTAATATATTTATTTAGTTGAAGAAAATTGTTGAAAATGTATTTTCTTGGAATCATTGAGAAGAGAATGAAAAATAATAAAATTTTATTCTAATATTTTATTTTTTTCAAATTTTAATTTTTTTCATTCATTCTCAATTTAATTTTTTGACAACTCTATTAATTCTCATTTTTTAGATTTTCGATAATGTAATAGAAATGAGAAAAAAATAATAATACAATTATATTAATACAAGTTTTAAATAAGTTTTTTTTTCAATTGAATTTTAAAAGATTTGAGAAATAATTTAATGATTAGGACCTAATTTAAAAATCATTTCAGATTATTTTGTGATCTTTATCTCTTGTCTATGATTCCAATAGAAACATAGGAATAGTTTTCAAATTATTAAATAATAAGTGATATGTTTTAAAAATTAGTCAAATTATGTATAAATTGCAAGAAATGTCATCGAATATAAACATTTAAATCATAGAAAACATATAATTTCATGAAAATAATTCTTTTTAGTAATATATGAAATAAAAGAAGAAATATTTATTTCATTTTATGAAACGTTTTTTAAATAATTTAAAACTAAATAATACGAGTAATAATTGATTAGTTTTCGAATATGAAAACTTCATAAAGAGTTAGAAAATATAAAAAAAATTGTGGTACTTCCGAACCGTAATTAGTACATACGTATTGAAGGGGTAGGACCTCCTCATCTTAAACATACAAATAGATGTTTATAGGAAGGGTTGTGGACAAAGAATTCACTTTTTTGCGTGAGGGCGCATATCATTCTTTATTTCTGGGTTTTTTAATCGGAAGCAATTAATTTAATTGGTTTGAGAATTAGAGTTTTCGATATACCTGTATATCAGGTTTGAATTATTTTTATTTAATTAATTTTAAATTACTTTTATCGAGAAATGGACTGAATATATGATTGATTTACGAGTATATTAGAAGTTATGTTCAAACTTTTTTAAATTTTATAAAATACTCATTTCTTTTAACCACAGCTCAAGCTTATGTCTTCTTCCATAAACTATTGATTATTATGTTTTTCAACTTCTAGAACAATATACCAGTAATTCATTTAAATAATAGATTAAAACCTTTTGTTCTAAAATAAAATGAATCCTTTAATTAATTTTTGAATATTTATGCGCAAAATGACATTAATTGCGAAATTTAAATTCATTCTCAGTTTCATTGACTTTCAATAGCGCTACCGTTTCCTCCAAAACCTAGTCCATTTCTTTGTCCATATCTTTGCCTAGCTCTTTGTCTACCCCTACGCTCACCTCTACGTCCTCCACTACCAAATCCGTTTTCACCACCAAATCCATTTCCACCACCAAATCCATTTTCACCACCAAATCCATTTCCACCACCAAATCCATTTCCACCACCAAATCCATTTCCACCAATGGATCCATTTCTACCACCGAATCCATTTCTACCA
>JAQIWZ010001813.1:0-10615 GCA_034697245.1 Malaconothrus monodactylus
GAAATATTAGTATAGCTTGCTTTATATTATTTGGACTTTCGTCGTATGGTAATCCTTCAGTGGCGTTTGAATATGTTGAGTTATCTCCTACTGTCAAGTTATTCAATAAAGTCTGGTCTGAACTCATGATTGAATGATTTTTTAAGAACCAAATTTACACAAAGTTATAGTTCACCAAAAACACAATCGATGATAAGCACTACTTTAAGCCAAACACATAAGCAATTGAGGCAATTGAGTGTTTTTTTGGATTCACATTAGAAGAGAGTTGAAAAACTATAAACTTGTTTCTCAGCTTCAATACCATAAAGTTTATCCACAGCACAAACTCCAAAGTATAGCCAATGGTCTAACTTTTGATAAAACTAAACAATTTTTTAGATTCTGATTCAGTCATAAAAAGGTATTAAATTTAATCAAAAGGTACGATTCGCTCGCACCGGAAGTGTCGGACACAACGAGACAAACAAAAAAGAAGTAGAGATTCAAAGAGGCGGAGAAGTGAAACTGCAGTCAAGTGATCGCTTCAGTTGTTTTGTTATGCAATGCCGCGCCCAACAACTCAACAACAGCAACAAATGTCCTGCGTTGCAACCAAACCAAGCGAATTGCACTCTAGCGTTCAGTGCCACTACTCTGACACCAATGATAATTTTCAAACTCAAATACCGATGAAAAACTTGTAAATATACGTCACCTTTTTTGCTACTGCTTTTGCGATCTTTTAAAAATATTTTTTTAAACCATGAGCATTTTATTTGATATTTTTCTGGATATACTCTTTTTTACTCCACTTTAACTGCTTTTATTGCTTTTCTCCTCTACAGACTCTTTTCTCTCTCACTCTTTTTGAGCTAAAAAATACGTCTCCTTTTCTGCCTTCAGTAGCAGTTCGTCTTCGCGGCGAAGCTATTTGTTATTAAGTATTGATCCATTTTCGCATCCGCGGACATAACCACTGCAACTATTAGGGGAAACACAATCCTAGCGCAAGGATGAGAGGGTTTTGCTATGGGGCCAAAATGTCAATGAAAAGTCACTTTTGTATTATATTTCGATTCAACAGAAAAAGAAAAACATTTTTATTTCAACCTTAAATATCATGTCTTTGTAGAGCTTGAATTTTTTGAAAATTTTATAATTTTTGTAATTTTAAATTTATTAGAATTACTTGAATTACAAGGAGTGAAGATTTATTTTCACATGTAGTCCTCTCAGGGGTTCATTAACTCAATAATTAAGTAAAAGTATTAAGTAGTTTATTAATACAAATCGCTGATTGAACTACTTTTATACTAAATTGAACTAAAATACAGCAGCGATTACAATATGTGTTACTATTAATGATGATAATACACGCAGAAAATGTCACGCAATAATATCTAATGCAAAGTATACCAGTATTTGTAAGTGACTAACGATTTATATAAGAGCATAGAGAAAGAGAGAGAAAGAGAGTGAGAGAGACATAGGGAGAGAGAGATAGGGAGAGACATGAAGTGGTATCGAATATGCAATAGACTACTGTTTGCTACTATGAGAACAGAATTAAAAACATTATGATAAGTAAGAATAGACAGAATCACATCGTAAGTAAAGTAGCACTTGCCATATCGATTCTGTTCTCGTATTCTTTGCTTTATTGGTTAAACTCATGCTATTTTTTCTCCCTATCCAACGAAAAGCTGGCTTTTTTGAACTATCATTAAATGGCAATTGCACACAGAAATGTGACTAAAATGTGTTTACTATAGAAACCTAACCCAAACTCAAGCACTAGAATGTAATTTATTATTGTATTTTCGCCAATTTTGATTACATATCCTATTAGTATAACTGTTCACTTCTTAACTTAATTGTGTTTAATAGAGTTGTTCTTTCTCTCTCTTTCTCTCTCTATTTTTTCGAGATATTGTTCGTTACTTTTTATTGTTGTGATGATTATAAGGTTTCAGTATTTAGTGGTCTTTTTTACGAATAAATCAAGTCTAGACTAAACAGACTCTATTTTCATCTTCAAAATAAATGTTTCTTTCATATATTCCAATGGAATATCAACAGAAATTTCGCGCAATAGAAAAAGCAAAGGTTTTCGTGATATCTGAATTATTTAATCGATGCAGAAGAAAAAACAAAATTATAGCTCAATTTCTATCACACATTCATTACAAACATCATTAAGTCTAAAATATATCTCGCAATGAATTCAGTATTTTTTATATAAAAATGATTTACATCATTACGAGATCCAGTTTTTCTCACTCTTATGGTTCACAATATATTATGATTACTGGAGACGATCTTTTTCTAAGGATATAATAAAAGGCAAAAACGTATTCAAGTTTATTGTCGTCTCAAAGACTTATATGCAATCGTTAGTGAGAGGGCATCGATCCCAGAGTTCACATTTTCGGCTATAGCTCTGCTGAATAAGACATAAAACGAGATCTGAATCGAAATTTATTTTATAGATTTGGCTTAAATTTAATTTGAAAAATTACACTATTATTAATACAGTTATTAATTGTCTTAATTATGATAAATATTCAATTACTTGATTTAATATAATTTTATAATTATTTATCTTATCTACAAATGTTTTGCCTCATCCTTACTGACAATAATAGTGGTAGTAATGTATAAACTCATTAAATTGTATTTATGTGAAAAGGGCGACCATTTCTTTGAGCACGATCTGGACATTTCTGAATAACAACAATATTTCTCAATTTTTCTTAAGAACAACTTTCTTTTTGTGTTCAAACTCTATTCTCTTATTCTTCTATTCAAATGCATTTTTTGGATTTTTATTTTTAAAATAGGATTTATTTTTAGAAACAATTGATTTTATTTCCGGAAACCAGGAGCTCAGCTCCACTTTATTGTTGCCTAAAGTCTACATTATTACAAATCACATTCATTAACAATACTTCCCCTGTTTGAGTCAAGGCGTGGTGACAATTGATGTATAGATATTACAAAATATCGCTTCAATTGTTTCACAAAATTCTAATGTTCAATACTAGTAGTAATGTACTGATCAATAATAGTATAAAGAGGAGGTAACCCTTCACATAAACTCAAATGACTTAACAGCAGCTCAAGTCTCAAGTCAGTCGAGCGTCTAATACACTCAATCTGCTTATATGACAAAAATGAAATCTGAACTCAAACGTCAATTATAAGTTTCACTTTCAAAACCTATTAAAAAATGAATAGATTTAAAAACGACCAAAAATTTTCATTTTCAACAATCAAAATACAGTAGCATCAAAAAGTTAGTCCAATTTTGTTTCAGGTCAAGTCTTAAGACTGTTAACAAAGTCTTAATATAGAAAGCAGGAATCCTAAGAGATTCTTGTTTCACATTATAATGAGTTCAAGTTTTAGAAAGTGCTTACTTTTAGCAATGAGTCCGCACTTAACTGTGAAATTGAATTCGCACAACAATACAAAGGAAGCATTATTTGAACCTAACATTTAATTAATTTCCTAATTTTTTTGAAGACATTCCTCACAGCTATTCTTAACTTTGAGCAATGAATCTTAAGAGTGTTCTTAAACTCTATTAAATTTTATGGTCATATCATTAATATTCATTGCCCATTAAGTTGATTGAGTTTTTTAACTATGATATTATTAATAAGATATTAGATGTTTGTTTCATATTATTGGTTAATAATGTAATAATCGAATTATAATCAAAATTAAAGTGATTATTACCTAATTATATACATTAAGGTTGAATTTTTGAGTGAAATATATATTCACTAAATAATTAAAACTTAAAAGTATTTGAGATAATCGCTAATCACTAATCGAGAAAACATGATATTGTGTTGTGTAAAATCCAAGTCTATGCCGTCTACCTTTTGACCTTTGAATCGTGAAACACTTGAGGGTCAAGAATACAAAATTCCTGTATATATAACAATCTTCTTCGTAATCAAATTATTGATTGCAGTGTTGTTTGTATTGAATGTTTTATTAATGATTTAACTCATATTAAACTAAAAATCTTTTTCCTCATCAAATGATCGATTATCAAAAATACAACACGTTATACTTCACATAATGTGAATATTCTGTTCTATTATGAATTCAAATTAAGATAATAAGTTTTAGATAAGAATAACATAAATATATGTTTCGCAGAGACTGAAAACATCTCAATAGGAAATCGTGTTTTTATGAGCTTTTTATTGGACTTCAAATCAAAACCTTCAAGAATTGAAAAGAGTTTAAAACTGCTTATTAATTATTCTTTGATTCATAGATTCTTTGACATTGTTCTGCAACCATAGATGACTATTGTTGTATACATAGGAACCAGTAATTATGTCACACTAAATAAAAATTTCATAAACAAAAGTTAAAGATCTATTGCGGATATGAATCGAATTGTTTGCAAAACAATGTATACATATCTCGATTAGATATGAAACTAAATTATAATAAAATATTAATTACAACAAAGATATTTTATTTCCACAAATTTTTGCTAAAGGAAACGAAATGAAGTTTTTGAGAGCTTTTTCCGCAAAAAAAGGAAGATTTGACAGAAGACAAGACCTCAAATTAAGGTTTGAACTCTTGAGAATACGCTACTCTTTTGGAGATAATTCAATCGCATTTGCGAATGCAATATTTCTATTGATTTCAAAGCTTATGCTTAACTTTGAAGTGAATTTCCAAAAAGTCGAGTCGATTTTCGTGTGATTGCTCTCAAAAAAGTAATGTTTCGCAGACATAACATTTTAAAGTTTATTCTGCTTTTAGAAATAAAACAGATCTTATCCGAAGAAATGACAGAAAATCTAAAAACAGTCTCAAGTTTTAGACTTCATTTAATAAAACTGAACGATTTTATAAATAACATCAGATATTCATTAAGAAAGAGATAATTGAATGCATAAATACGTTCATAAAAATACTGATTTTGCAAATCTTTAGGTTATATTTAATATTTTTAATTAAATTACATGTTTGTTACAATAATTCAATAGAAATTCTTTATAATTAAAATATTTACAGTTTCTGAAAATCATTATTTGTTTAAATGTAGAAATTTTGATATTTATGACAACATCAACTTTAAAATGATCCACAAAATTAAGTTCAAACTATTTAAGTATCTTATTCTGCAATAAACTGTTGGCGAGACCACAAAATATTGCAAAAACATTGAAAGTCATACAATGCAATTATCAGCCAATTTACGATTTCTGAAGACTTACACCACTATTTTGTATATTTATTCTACTAAATTTACAGACTGTTTATTTAGCTAAGAGATTGAACTAATACCAGATTGTTTTGACACAAGTTTAAATGAATAACACTATCAACTAGTTTATCATATATTCATTACATGATTGAGAATATTTTTGGTTAAGAAAAAATGTTTTAAAGATTGTGAAAATTTTTTGTTTAGATAAAAAGTTTTAAAGATTGAGAAAATTCTTGGTTTAGAAAAAAGTTTTAAAGATTGAGAAAATTCTTGGTTTAGAAAAAAGTCTTAAATTATGAAATTTGAATTTATTGAGACTTCTCTTTATTTATCTTCTCTCAATTCCTACAATTAGACTTTTCGCTTGCAATAGACGTCTTCCTCGGGAATATCTGAGCGGAACTTCAGTTTTTGGTGATCGGAAAAATCTAAACTTTTGAGTAATTTTTGCTAAAGCGAGCTTTGCTTCTAATAATGCAAATCTCATTCCAATGCAATTTCTCGGGCCAGCACCGAATGGTATATAACTATATGGAGTAATATTTGATCGATTTTGAGGCATAAATCTGTCGGGATTAAAAACAAATGGGTTTTCATAATATTCAGAATCATGATGTATGGCATAAACAGGAATTTCAACGATAACTCCTTTGGGTATTTTAACGTTACAATTATCTAATTCTATGTCTTCCATCGCTTCCCTTTCAAGTCTTAATAGGGGAGGATATAAGCGAAGAGTTTCTGAAATAACAGAGTCTAAAAATGGTAATTTTGAGAGTATTTCGTAATTGATTTCTCCGTTTTCATCGAATGCAGATTCAGTCTCTTTATAAAGTCTTTCTTGAATTTCTGGATGTAATGCCAATTCATACGAGCAAAAAGACAAAGTAGTAGCTGTTGTTTCATAACCAGCGATAAAGAATAAGAAACATTGAGCTAGAATTTCGTTTTCAGTCAGTTTTTTCTCGAGAACATTCTTTAAAGCTTCAGAATCTGCGGTTAACTCTTCCTCTCCTTCATTGACATGATGTGCTTCATTAACATCACTCTCTTCTCTCGTCTCATTATCATTTCTCTCCACATCCATTAGTAGTTGAAGAAAATCATTGTGTTTTTCATTATTATCTCGTCTTTTTTTAATTACATGTCTCGCAAAATCGATGAAGAATTGACTCGATTGACCCATAAAGAAACGCCGAACCGGTTGAATAGTGGCTATAAAAGACGGAAGTGATGACAATACGAGCATTTTCCAAAGTTTTACATTAAAGATTGCGGTTGCATTTCGGGTGAAAGGATTATTAGGATCTTTATGAGTATTAGTATTTGCAGCGAAAGCACATTTTGCGATCACATCCATAGTATACGCGCCGTGTAATTGCTTTAACTCAATATCTTCTCGATTTTTCGCGTATTCGTCTAAATTAGTCATGTATTCAGCGCAACATTCCTTTATTAGTGAATACATTTTTCTCATTTTTCCGCTCGTAAACGTTGGACTGGCTATCGCTCTGATTCTCTTCCAATCGTCATCTCGTGCAGAAAACATTATTTTAGAAAACACTTTATGTTTCGAAGGATTTTCTCTACGATTCCTAAAAGAATGAAAATACTTAACAAGTACTTGTTTGATTAATTCTGGATCGGCGATAGTCAGCGCAGGTTTTTTGAAACTAAATACTCTGAAAATATAATAAATTAAATCATTAATGGGTTTAAAATGAATCAATTTTGGCAAAAGCTCGAACCCAAATATTTTTCCGTACTGTCGATACCAAGCGAGTTCAACTTCAGGCATAGGTCTTATAAAAGCACTCAACAAATTGCCGAATATCGGAATAGGTTTAGGACCTGAAACGCCTCTTGATGACCAATATTTGAAATTCCGATTCAAATAACTGTAGTTAAAATTGATATCAAAATTTATTTAATATTTTAACTTATTTTCAAGAGAAATATTAGATTAAATTCATATTCTTTTTGAGAAAATAAGTTCACCACTAATTGGAAACTTTTTTCTCTTGAGAAAGTTTATTATTACTTTCAATCTCTTGCGAAAACATTTTGAGGGGGATATGAAGTTCTAAATAATAGTTTTTCTTATCGATTGAAAGTGAATAATGAGCATAACTCTCATAAAATCCAGATGTTTTGTGACAACTAATTGGTTCCAATTACTTATAAATGAATGATTTACATATTTCTATAATTCTTTAGCTAAACCTTTGGTTTTGTCGCAAATTAATGTTTGGGCGAAATTTTTAATGACAAAATTTCACTCGTAATTAAATATAAGAAATTTCGTAACTTAAGTATAGTTTAGAGCTAAACAAATTTATATCGTTTTAAAATTTATTCAAATTAATTGCTATTATTAGATATCAATAAGACTTACAAATACAAGAAAGTCGCAACGCCAACAACAGAGGCTATCACAGGCCATTGATATTCTCCCAAAATCATTTTAATTTGTCTTTTTTTTACTATTAAATCAACTAAAATACAGCACAAATTTTTGAGTTTATATGATTTTTATATACCTCTTATCAAGTGTTCAAATTTGACTAATAATATTAAATATAAGTACAATCATTCATTTGATAAGATTATCAAAAGTTTTGAGCTCACGATAAACTCTGGGTTTTAGACTTCAATTTTGTTCAATTGAAATGTTTGAAGGACTAAAATGTTAAATAAATCATTAACCTTATGATTAATAATAATATTAGTTTTTGCAAAACATTTAATGCAAACTTCTCTGAATTAGTTGAAGTAATTTCCTTGTTTTAAAATTGAATTCATAAAGATTTTTTAATTGAATAATTTTTTTATTATTATTATCTTTTGTATTAAGTCAAAAATATTAGGAATAAGTTTAGTTTTGAAACTCTTTTGAAAGTTTTAAAATATGATAAATTTCTATATTTTTTTTAATCATTCAATCAAAAAGTCTATAATTTCGAAATTGAAATCTCTTAAAATACTAAATAAATACTTTATATGTTTGATACAATTTGAATAAAAGTATTTCTCATATAAAGTTTGTGATAAACATAAGTTAGGCATTTATGATAGAAGTTTAATTTGTACTTTAAATATGCAATAATTATTATGAGGGTTCAAAACTCATTCATGCATATAAAGTTTCTAAACAAATACTGTAAGAGTTACCAGCAATACAACGAATTTTGCATTAGAACAACACTAGCATTTTGGATAGAAATTCGTCATTTTCAATACCATAAAAATAATAAATGATATGAATTGTATTGTTGTGTCCGAAAAATTCAAATTATGTTCTGCTATAATTATAGGGACGAATTCATTCAAATGAGATAATATTGAATTTCAGTCATTCATTACTATTTGAATAGAAAATGAATTGTAGTTTCAATACAATCCAGATGTGATGAACAGCTGAAAAATATTTAACTAATTATAAGTTTAACGAATCGAAACAAACTTTTTTGAACTTTTCATTTTCACTGAATTCGAGTTTGAGTTAGAAATAACTTTTTTTATATGACTCTCAGAGCAATCTTTAGTTATAAAATGCGACCCTTTTTGCTATTGATAAAAGTTCTGAGTTTTGTATTTAAATGATATATAATTATCTGGTTTTGCACTTATTATCTATGAATGCACTTAAAGACTAAACATTAAATTATTTGTACTATATTTTGAGTACATTTGTTACAAATAAATCATAACATTATATGAAATGATAGTTGTTTTTCTGACGCAATTCTAGTATTTGTTTAGAAATAACTTATTTATTGAGACGATTAAAAGTTTAACTATTGATTAGTTTCAAAAAACATTTTAAACAAAACACTCGAATAGTTATGCAATAAAGTTATGCCAAAAAAGTTATGAAACTTTCAATTTTTAGAGAACTTGAAAATAATTCTAATGAAATGCACTATAAGTTTAAGCATCATTTGAAAACCACATTTTAGAGAAGTTTTTCGACGAGTCGATCACATTTGGGATAAACTTTAATTTTCATACTTTTTCATTATTAGAGAATTTTTTCATTTCAATTAAAGCATTGTTTCAAAAGTCAAACGTTTTGTAGAATTTGTTTTCATTTATTTATAATTTTATTTTAATTTGAATTTAGTTTCGATTCAATTGTTTTATTGATTTGAGTATTAATTAAATAAATATTAAGTTATAATATCGTTAAGTATTTTGTTATTTATTTATATATTTATTAATTAAATGTTTTTTAATGTAATTATAATTAAATTTTGTTTTTATAGATTAACTATAATTCGAATTCCACTTAAATTTATTTAATATTTGGTTAACAAATGGAAACTAAAACTCATTCAAAACCATTAGAAGTGGAAAAAGAGCTCTAATTATTGGACTCATTCGATCGATTCGGTGATGACTTATCCGAACAATTGTTGTCTTATTTGTGACTTAAAGACAAAATTGGTTTCGAATGCGTTTCCAAATAATGCGAACAATTGGTGTTTAATAAATAACGCGTTTTGAAGATATGTTTGAACCCAATTATGAATTGGAAATCTTCCGATTCTGATCATTATTTCAATTTTGATTCCGACACTGACTCTCAAACTGATTCTAATTCAGATAATTCTTGGGATTTATGCGAAAGAATAGTTGAAAATACGATTCGTTTGAATTATAACAATGAAAATGAAACTCATTTGAAAGTATTGCTCAAAAAGTTAAAGTTTATTAAAGAAATTGAAGTCGAGTTGGGCTTAAAAAATATCGCTCCTATTATTGAAACTTTAACTCAAAGTCACAAGTATTTGGAAAAAGTTGTGTTTAATGAAGCTATTGATCGAAACGTTTTAATTGAATTCGCAAAAAGTTGTAGTCAAAAGTTAAAATTTTTTAAATTTCAATCTTTATGTCTATTGTAATACCGGTATTTAGTTATATTTTGAGATATAATTTTTTAGATTTATATATAATTTAGTATCAAATTGATAATAAAGTTTATAATAAATTTGATTATCCTTTGTATAATTAAATCAAATTAGTTTTGAATGAAATGATTTATATTATTTGGACTTTCGTCGTATCCTTGAGTGGCGTTTCAAAATGTTGAGTTATTGAATATTGTCAAGTCATTATGAAATAAAGTCTCATTTCAACGAATGATTCAATCATTTTTTAAGAACCAAATTTACACAAAGTTATAGTTCACCAAAAACACAATCTCAGATAAGCACTACTTTCAGTCAAACACATAAGCAATTGAGGCAATTGAGTGTTTTTTTTGGATTCACATTAAAAAAGAGTTAAAAGAGTCGCTAATCAAATAAAAATGATTACAAACATCCGCTTATCGTCCAATAAGTCTTCTATCCGTTTTTGCGAAAATTTTAGAAAGACTTCTCA
>JAQIWZ010001814.1:0-10614 GCA_034697245.1 Malaconothrus monodactylus
TCTTTTAGTTTGTTTGAAAATTTGCACAGCTTTGGTTTTATTAAGTATAAAAAGTGAAAAGAGGAATAGAAAGAATCGCATTCTCAAGTCTAAAGCAATGTCGAAAATCGAATTCCTTTTGTTTGCTGTATTATTTGCATTCGCTATCAATGGATCCTTTGGAGCCAATTTAGCGCAAAAGGCGGCTAACGCTGCTGGAAACTGCTGCAGAGTCAACTATTTGCAAGGATATTCAAAAAATTATTAATTCTCTGGCGGCGAAACTTCCAGAACCTCTCAAGAGTTTTGCCAAAACTATAGACGCTGAGGCCGATGGTATATGTAAAGCGAGTGCGGCCAGCATACAAGCTTTATTCGCAACATTTGAAAAATGCATCAGCAATCAGAAGGCAGCAGATCCAGTGGCTTGTGCAAAGGCGGCCTACGCGGCTTTCGTCAAACAAAACGGCAAAAAGACCGGATAAGGAATTAGTATCCAATGGATCCATAGATTTGATTAAATTATGATTTAAATGTAAGATTTGCTGAATATCAATAAAAAAATATTCAATTTTTGAATTAAATTAATTGTCACGATTTAATTACTTATTCCTATTTTATAAACACAAATGCGTAATATAATTGATTTTATAAAAGTTAACTTTAAATGAATATAATGTTAACAACTTTCTAATTTTTGGTATCCTCTCAATAAATATATTTTTTAATGAAGCTTTAAATGAAATTAAAGAAAATATTTAATTCAAATATTGCTGACTAATTGCAATTGGCATCAACTACTGCTCAACTCATCCATTTCATTAAGATTCCATTTGCTAAGTGTTATGAAATTTCTTTTCATGTCAGACTTTCTTTTAGCTAATCTCCAATAAGTCGTATTATTTATCAAATCTTCAGCACAGGAAATATTTTTCGGCATTTTTTCGTTAAGTGTTTCCGTTAGAAATGAAGCCAAAAAACCAGTTAATAAGCTTATAACCGATAATACAATCAACGGAAGAGAATTATTGAAATTTTCCTAAAATCAATAAAAATTAGTTAGAATTAAGTAATTTAGAAAATTTTTTGAGTATTTTCTGAAAATCATTTCAATTAAGAGATTTTTAAAAATAATAGATACAATTTCATAAAGCTATTAATTAATAAATTAATAATTAACTCATGCGATGCAATAACTCATTATCTCTCATTCACTTTTGCAAAGAGATAACCGGTTATTGCATCGCATGAGAATTATTTCTTACTAAGCTATAAATGAAGTTAATAAGAGCCACAATAAGTGTCGCTATAGATGTCGAAGTTGTGAGAGTTAAACATCTACTTTTCGTTGGACTCAATTCAACGACTTGTAAATAAGTTATTAAAATTGAAGATTTATTTATCATTATTCCAAAAAGTGAGATAATTATGGTTTTTTCCCTCATTGTAGTCATTGCTAATCCTATTAGTGAGAGACCAGTCATGCAAAATAAGATACTATTAGTCCAACGGCGACCAATTCTTCTCTGTATCATAAGCCATGTCATGAAGATTACAGGGATTTTGATTAATGACCAGAGAAATTGATTGACAAGTATTTCGCTATTGAATTCAAACTGTTTTGACTCAAATATTGACTCAAATATTTGTTCAGTCAAGATATTGATAACGAAACAAAGCGTTAATATGAGCCATAACTGGAAAAGTGTTGTTTCTTTTAAGAATTTGACAAACTTATTATTTATTATTTTCTTGTTGAGTGAATATTTTTTATGTTTTCCAATTTTCTAGAATTGAACAAATATTTATTAAGTTAAGCACTCATTAGTTCAATGAATATAAGAATTTTTCCCTAATATTCAGCTTTAATTACTTCAATAATCTGTAATTTCTAGAAATATTTTAAGCATTACTACTGTACAAATATTTTTATTTTCTTCTCTATCGAAAAACTTTTATTTCTAGAACAAAAAGTCATTGAACAGAAGTTATAAGTTTACAAATCATACCTTTATTTGCATTGATAGCAAATCAACAGGAATTGATCTGCAATTGATTCGCATTATATTTTCAATGTTTTTTTCTGCGATTTCATACTTCTCTTCAGCGATAAGCCATTGAGGAGATTCTGGTATTAGGCTTTAACAATAATAAATGCGATAATTAAAGTATAGTAAATGTTTAAAATTAATTGATTAATAATAAACTGAAGCGTTGAGTGGAACATAGAAAAGATTCTAAATTATTAAGAATAAATAACTTTCACTCCATAAACAAAGAATAGTTGAATATAAAAGATGTAGAAGAGAGGAAAAAATACTTAAAAAATGAATATGAAAAAGAGTATTTTGAAAATTTTTACCTTAAAGCTAAAATTAATGGTAATGCTGCAACTGAGTTCAAGGCTGTTACATAAATCCAATGAGGAATTTGGTATATTATGACAGAATGTATGCAAATACCCAAATATAGACAAATCCACAGACAAGTTGCAACTTTCACTCTATGTGTTGGTCCCATGAATTCTAATACTATAAAAAATTATTTTTTTACAAAAGATTCGATTAAAATTGCTTATAAGCAGGTTTCGACAAGGTACCTCAGGCCAGATGGTGGCTAACTTTGAAAACTCTCAAATTTGGAGGTAAACTCATTGGATTTGATAGACAATTTTTTGCTAAGTCCCAAAATTTAAACAGTAAAATATTTTTTCTCATTAAAATGTTAATTTTTTCAAGATTTTCAAAGTTTCATCAAAATATCAAAGAGGGGACCAAAGGAAAAATTTTCAACCTTAATCTTTGCTCATGTTTCGAAGGCTAAATATGTATATTTCTGTTAAAACTAAATTATAATGAGTTGAAAAGATTAAAGTTATCTCTTTGAAAACAATCTTAAGAGAGAAATTTCAAGACATGAGTTTCTGCCAAAAATCAAGGGAAGGGGGCTCTTTGAGATTTTTAGAGGCAATTATATAAATTGGCTCTTTGAGATTTTTTCCAGAGGGGGGCTACACCTTACTTACATCCACCTCTTGCCGAACCCTGTTTATAAGAATATGTGCAAATTAGCGGAAGAACATATTTAATTTATAAAATAAAGTTATCTTTAACTAAAAAAAACATTTAGTGCTTATACGGTACGTATCACAAAATTTGTGCGATCTTTTCTCTAGCGTAGCAAATAATAAAACTCGATATAATTAATATTTTTAAAATTCTTAATTTAAGTTAGCTTTAAACTTGTGTTTCAATAATGCGATTGAAATTCATAAAAACTTAAAATAATAAAGAACTTGCGACTATTTTTCAAACTATCAAAGATGTATTTTGGAGAAATAAAGATATAGAACAGTTTCAATCTGTTTTTTAAAACGAAAATTTAAATAAGAAGAAAATATTTAACTGGACATAAAAGTTGTCTTAGCCGTATAATAATTATTTAAACTCCGCAAGCATTCGAAAGTCATAATTAAATATTGTTATCAAAAGCTTTAGATTTAAAAATATATTTACTCAAAATAAATATGATTTGATGACTTGATGGATAAGTGAGACCAGCAATGAATTGGCAAATCAAGAAAACTGTATATTCTTGTATTAACAAAGGAGATATTGAGGAAATAAGAGCTGTTATAAGAATTGATAAATAGCCTATACGTCGTCCATAACTAAAAAATAATAAAATAGTTTTTAAAATAATATTAAATGTTTTGTCTTAATTCTGGAATGACTTGACCCTAAAAACAAAAACAAAAATTATTTATCAGTGAATTAGTTCATGCGGTCTATCTTTCATTGTTTTAAAAGTTAATTTTCTTGTGCAAACAATTATTTGACATCATATTACGAAATATACAGTAGTTATGTTATATTGTTCACGCAAATTATTCAAACAAATTAAAGTTTTGACAACTTAATCCGTAGTTGTCACTAATCATGACAGTCCGAATCTTTATTTATCAAAAGATTCTAACGCTACTAACGGTAATTTGCGTGAAAAAAAATAAAGATAAGTTACCACTTAATATGTGTCCTCAAAAACAATATCCTGTTAAGAATTGATCTAAAATTTTCATCTCAGTTAGGGTTAGAGTTTATCGACGAAAGAACAAAAAAGTTCTTATTTATAGAAACTTTAACTTTTATGACGTTAATCATAATCTCTAAAATAACACAAATATTCTTAATAGTAGATTAGCTTAAAAAAAAGATTATAAACTTACATATCAGAAATGAAACCAAACAGAGGAGTGCCACAAATACAACCAATTAATCTAACGATAGGTATAAGCTTAAATCCATCTCTTTGTTCGCATACAAAATTATACTAAAAGTTAAAACAATTATATCAATATCAAAACAGAAATACTTTTATGATTATTCTAAAGACAAAAATAAACTTCAATCTGGTTATGATAAATGACTATTACTTGCATAATAGCACTATCCCAATAATGCGTTCTATCATAAATCCATCCGTTGTCACAACTTTTTAATTTAAACTTATTTTTGGTTTCATTTATTTGTGGTAAACGTAACTCACGAGCGACTTTTTTATAATCGACATCAAACATAAAACATGATTCCAAAGCAGACAAACTATTATTGATTGATAGAACAGGTCTAATAAAGCGCTGCTGTTCTCCATGCGAAAAGTTTATCAATTCTGGTACTGAACACCAATGATCTGGTGTTAACTTAAGAAAACTATAGAAAAAAGTACACATCAAGAAAACTAAACTAAATTATTTAAAACGTGATTTGATTTTTTTACATTACATTATATTTGATTGAAATGATGAAAGTATAGAAATTGGTACTAAAAATAATAATAACAATTTCTGATATTTTCCAAAACTTCCAACTTGTGATAAAACATCTTCAAAATCCATTTTAAAATCTTTGCTTAAAAATAAATGTTATGAAGAGTTCTAAATCCAATAGTTAACTAACTCAACAATTTTATTAAATGCTTTACTAATAGAAATGTAAACTATAAATCCTATTGTTTTAAATCTTATTGCCCTTCAAATTAATTTAGGCCTTGGATTTAGAATTAATAGAGAACTGGTTTACGAATTATGAACCATTACTTTATAATAACTCTCTATACTCTAAAGGAAAATATTTAGTTTGTATTTAACACAAGTGACTTAGACCTGAAAACTTTTCTTTGTTTTAATTTCAAAACTAATTATTGGTTACGCATCTGATAGAGAGAAATACAAATCATTTGATAATTTTCAACAGTTTAAAAAAAATTTCTTATTGTTTATGTTATCAAACTTCACGTTTTGGGAATAATTTGTTTCAATAATTTGTTAATCACTATCTTTTAAAGCATAGGTTTTCATATTTTCTTTCGTTCGCGTCTCACTTTTCTCACACCCCAAACACATTCAATCTAATGTTAAAATTTTCTAATCCAGAGACAACTAATTGTTAGTCAGAATAAGTTCTAAAAACGATGTCTTAAAGCGATGCGTGTCATTAAAGTTTATGCATTATTTTCTTATCTCATTTAAAATTCACTTTTCTTCACGATTTGAAACGCTTTACGAATAGAAAAGAAAATATATTTTATAAATTAATTATGACGTTTAGTACCTCTATCTCTGACAAAAAGGGAAATATTTTCCTAATAAAGAAATTTATAGATTAATGAAAGTTTAAATGAATCGAATTAAAAAAAATTTTTTTTCTTTGATGTGCATTATTTTAATTTTCTATAAATTAAATGAATTTGTATTACATCATTCTTTTAAGTATTAAACAATTGTATTGCGAATATGAATGACAATTATGTATTTGGCCTTAAATTATTAGTATAACACATATAAGTATTTATCGATTATTGGACAACAATCTAAAAACTGAAAATTTTTTACAACTATTAATTTGCTTATATAATAAGTAAAGTCTTAATATCTATGAAAGTAGTTTTCATTTCATCTAAAAAATCTATTGAAATAGTAAATTAAATTCTGCTGAACTTGAAAAAAAATCTCACTTTTTATCTTAATGTTAGATAGCTTACAGTTAAGACAGTCTTAATGTTAAGTCAATGAAATTATATACAGCTTTTAGCCATTATTAACAGACTAGCGAATGATAATTGCATAATAAATGGGTTGGCGTGAATTTTTGTTCCCATTCCTTTTAGATTTCTATAAGCTTGCGGTATTTCTTGCGAGGCTTCTATTTTTCTATCTCTAGCGTTCTGGAGCTCACGAAATGTGTCACCCATTGGTACTTCTTTTGTGATCATTAAATTGCGAAAAGAGTCGATCTGTGGAATATTTAAAGTTTAAGTTTAGAAAATATTTCATATAAAACTAATTAAATATCAATCACAAACATAAAAGTTATATTATTGATCAATTTTCTTTGAGAAAATTTCATTTATATTAAAAAAGGTGTCATTTATTTTCAATCTCTATTTGTTGAATTTTAATTCAAACAAGTTGTAATAAAAATACTAAATCTGTTGGAAAATATGTTGTTTCAAAACTTTATACTGTAGTCAAAAATCGTAAAATTTATTTTAATTATTTGTGATCCTCTCTCACTTTTAAATGAAAGAATAAAGATTTTTACACTCCCTGAAGACGAAAGAATTCCATAAAAATGATATAAGATTAGAGTCTTTGGACTCTATATCAAACGATATCAAACTCAGAAAGTTTTTCTCTGTTGATTAATCCATTTTTCAGCTTTATAATAGTGGATAAATCATGAAAAGATTTACTTTTACTTTACTATCAGAAAGAGAATAGCGAAGGATTAGGAGTAATGTAAAGCCTTTCATTGAGATGATCTTTTGACAAATTGATCCTAAAATTAATAGAGAAGTATTACTTGTTTATATCCGATGTCATTTATGTCAGGATATAGAATCCAAGTCACACTCTCAGAGCACGGAGGAGTTGTAAGAGAGCCCTCATAGCGATAGAAAAGATCCAAGTTGTTTGGCAACAAATCGTCCAAAATAACAGGCTTTTGATTGAAATTAGTTCTCACGATATCTTTATATTTAACATCATTCACTAAGTCTACAACTGGCTCGAAATGCATATTCCGCTTGCGAGTCACCTGTTAAGCAATAATTTTGTTTTTTATTTTCAATCGATTCTTTGAGAATACAATTTATTTTTTGAATATTTTTAATTATTTTGCAAAGAAGTTTTCTTCTATGCATTGATTTGTAAAAAATTGTTTACTTGTTAGACATACTTAAATGCTTACAACGAGAAAACTTACATCAAAAAGTACTCCAATAACAGCGATACCGTCTGGTTTTTTCACAGCAGTGCTAATATCATTATATTTTTGATTGAAGTGGACTAAATGCATCTAAAATAGGGAAATATTAATACTATTTTAATGATAAATCTAAATTTTGGTTGTGTGGGTTCATCACTACCTCCATAGAATATGCTTTACCATTGATTGCATGCTCAGATCCTCTTCTTCTTGATCCACCCCAATGGAAGTGCAACTGTTCAAATAAATAAATCTCATTCTTGAGGGCTGCACCCATTATGTATGGTTTTTGGTCAGTTAAGATTTTTAGCACCACTTTTGATTTGTAAAAAAATTATCATATTTTTTATGAGAGTATATTATTTGAGTTGAGTTTCTATTTTATAATCACCTGTATGTCCATTATTTTCAACGTTGAAGTTCAAAATACTCATATTATAGTTAATCATTTTGATTGACAATGACGTATTAACTTTTATAAGTTTTGTTTCGATATCGATTGGGGATTGTCTTTCTCCAGAGCATGTTTTGTCATAATGTGACCATTCATTTTGAGCTGAGGAGAAGATTAATTTATTCAAATTATTCACTGAGTTTTCGTGCGATTTTGCAATAATTTATTGTTTTGTGTAATCAAAATAAAATTTATTATGCATTTAACCCATGAAATGATTATTATTTTCATTTCATTATTTCACAATTTTATCAAAACAATAATAAAATACTTTAATTATTTAAATTTATTTGTTCGCCAAAATATTTTTCAAGCTTATTCTATTGAATTCTATTGAATCTATTGACTTCTATTGAATTAAAGCTTAATCTGAATGAACTGGAATCAAAGTTTGTATTCAGGTATTGAATGAATAAAATGATTCCATGACTAGACGTAACTTTATGAAAAGGTTAATATTTGACAAGCATTACTTCTAGTCTATCATGTTTTTAACCTACATAATGGCTATAGCTTTGACAAGAATAACAAAGTTAAGCACTTCATTGCATCTTTTCGATTTGATAGTATTTCTCTTACAATAATATCATATTTACCTCTATAGGTCCAGTCTTCTGATAAAACCAATGGAATTATAAACCCTATAAAATATTAACAGTTTAAAAATATTTAATTACTTTTGTATTGCTAATTATAGGGGCAAAAAATTAATTTGGTTTAAACTATATTTAAAATTAAAACAATTCGTAGAATAGTAAACAGAATTAATTCCTCATAGAAACAGATTTTCAACTTCAAAATTTATCTTTTGATAGTATAATAAGTGATTTGTTCATATTTAACTACATTAAAATTAAAAGTAAAAATAGAAATTTTTTCTCAATGACAAACATCAAAAAGTTTTATGATATAAGAAATTTAGTAAAGTTAATTGATAAAAAGTTTATTTTATATGATATAACTCACAAATTAAAATAAATAAACTTGAAATTGATATATCAGTCGCCATAAAAATGATCTATTGGTGTAACTCATCAATTAATAAAATAAGAAACCCATTAGAAAAGATAACAAATAGCAAATGTCAGTTAAATCTGCGATAAATCACTCCAAATTTTCTGCTCTCAATCATCAAAAAGTAGGCACGACTAATAAACAAAGAATTCTATTCAAAAACACGCACTTATGATGAATTAGATTTTTTTCATATTTATTAATTTTGAATTTTTATTTTTTTAGTGCAATTTAAGCAGAATTATTGAATAGATTTGTAGAGAAAGAGTCAGTTGATTAAAATATAAAAATGATTTATGCGGGAATACAATGAAATCATTTCAAAGCAATTAATTCTTTGAGTGACTTGAAAAATAAGAGTTAAAAAGTATTTCAATACTAAAATTTTGGTGTCACAACTTAAATAACAAAATAGTTCTCAAATGCAAATGCTTTCACTTAATGTAATTCTAACACAATAACCGTTTGAAGCCTACATTCGATGCTTGTGAATAACAATATAATCAATCAGAAATTTTATACTTGTTTTTTGTTCTATCATCACTAAATGTTATGCAACTAGTCATTCGACACTTGAATCGATACATTATTCAGTGATTTTTGTTATTTGACGAATTGATTAAAGAATTGCATTTTCATTGAGTTCCAATTTATTAATAACTGATTAAATTCATAATTAATTGCTAATAATTTAAAGGCTATATAATTATCATAGCTCACAGTTTTTCATATCTTTCTCGAAAATTTTAAAATTTAAATCAGATTTGAATAGGATTTTTACGTAACAAAGTTTAGTAGTGGTAAAAATGTTTCAAATCAATAAAAAAAACTATTTTATTACAAAATAACTTTTGTGTGTATTATGAGAGATTGTAGCTGAAAGAGTAAGCCTTTTTCAGTCATTTTTCAATAGATGAGTTTAATATTCAATATAATATGAAATCTTTTGTTCAAATCACATTTTAAAATATCATTGAATCGAAAGAAATCTGAGATTTTCATAACTTGTTGTCAAATATCTTTTCAAAATATAGTCACAACTTTCCTTATTTATAGAATAAAAGAAAAGTTGTCCTCAAATGTTTGAAAAGCTTTTTCAGAAATTCAATTGTCGATTGTCTGTCAGATGTGGATTAAATTGTAGTATATATTCAATTCATTTACTTTTGAGAAACTAAAAACGTCTTAACGTTATGTTATAAAAAAAATCCCAAACAATAATTAGTTATTAATTTATTATTCATATCAACAAAAACGTTGCATAAAAACTAACATAAATATGGATTAGTTTTCATATCATTACTTAATCAGTTAAGTAATAGTTTAAATCTGAGAATTATTTAAAGCAAAATAGTATAGAAAATGACTATTTTTTAGTCGAGATTCAAGTCTCTAACGAGGAAACTCTATCTGTTGAAATAAAGATAAAAATTTTTTAAGATATACAAAATTTTTATATCGATAGAGATTGAACATATCCAAAAATTAGCGGCTGATAGGGGCTTATGGAGGCCTAATTAATTTTATTTTCTGATATATTTCTATTGGTTTCAAAAACAATAGCACTTTAAATACAAATCATGCTTTAAAACTAAAGGAAGCTTGAGTCCAAAATTAAAAGTTACAGTACTAGACTTTTTGCAAAAATATATTTTTATTTTGTAAGAACTTTCGTTAGACACGAAGTGTTATTGCTTTTGAAGTCAATAGAAATATATCAGAAAATAAAATTACAGCTGAAATGAGAATTCAATAAACTAATTACGCCTCAAGCCCTCATCAGCCGCTAATTTTTGAATATATTGAATCTCTATCAATGTTGATAATTTTGTATAGTTTAAAAAATTTTTACCTTTATGTCAACAGATAGAGTTTCTCATAAGACTTCTCAAGTTAAGCAAA
>JAQIWZ010001815.1:0-10603 GCA_034697245.1 Malaconothrus monodactylus
TTCAAAATTGATTTTAGAGTTCGTCTCAAATTTATTTTCAATTCATTTAAAGATAAAATAAATTATATTTAATTTAATTGAAATGCATTTGAATTAAAAAAACTAAAATATAAACAATAATACAATTGAAAATCTATTTAAAGAATGGATTTTTAAATAACTAATAAATTAATAATAAATCCGAACTTATGATAGATTTTGAGTTCATTTTACAGTTGGGTTTCATGTGATAACAAACCATTCAATCGCGACATCTCTTATGAATACAACGGTTAACCCTTAAGCTAGAGCTTTGTATGCAATAGAGGTTTAGATCGGAATTGTGTGACCTTTTATTGGTTTATTTGAATAACTCATCAATTTGTATTCAAGAAGAGCACAGATTCTTGAATTGATTCAATATTTTTATTTAATTTGAATTCAAATTATAGTTCATTATTACTTACTTTTCAGAGAAAAATCAAACAAATTATTTAATTGACAAAACTATAGCAAATATTTGGTTAAAGTAAGTTTAACATAGCTTTAAAAATTGAACAAAAAGTTTGAATTTGAATTGAACTACTTTTTAGGCTTTACTTAACTTGTATTATATTTGAAGTACAATATATTTGATGTAATACAACGTTTTCGTTCATCAATTTTCGCTATCAATTTGAGCTCTTTTTTAAATCCTTGAAGACTTTGAGAAAATAGGAATTTTGATTTGATTAGTCGAACGATAAAGTTTGTTGAGATAAAATTTCAGGATTTTTATACATGATTTTTAAGTTTTCTTCAAACAAAATTGAACAAAAAACTGATTCTAAGATAAATCATAGCATAGTTTGCAACAAAACACTTAAATAACAGTTTCATTCTTTAAATTTTGTTTTATTCTTCAAATCTGTTTTTTGTTAAACATAAAAAGATTTGATCTTTGAAAAAATATTTTTGTATTTTTCGAAATAACTTTTGTTATAACATTAGTCACAAAGAAATAAATCCAAAGAATGGCAATTACGCAATAAAAAGTTTTTTAAGTTCATCGCATTCACCATTTGTTCGGTTTTACTCGTTTCTCACGAAGAATGATCATTATCTTCCATTTAGGTAATTGTGTGCTGACCAAAAGAATTCTGACTCAATCAATGCTATGTTTTGAATGATTGAAAATATCACAAATTTCAATCAAATCTCATTTGATTCCTATTAAAATCAAATTAGTCAATATGTTTCACATCAATTCTTTTTAATTAAACTCTAATCAATTACAGTATGACAATAGTCTCCACATTACAACTTTAATGATGCGACAAATTTTATTTTTAACATAGAATTGCTTTATTTTACTTTTGTAAGTCTTAAAAAATTGTGATTTAATGCTTGTTCAGTCAAATAAACTATAAGAATAGGCTTAAATAGTACAATAAAATTGTTATTTTTTAATCTAAGTCTATTAGGAATAGAATTGTTTTTGGAGCAAACTCTAGAGTTGGCTGCAGTTGTGAGCGATTCAATTCTATAAACATCATCACAATAACAGTTTCTGCACTTTAAGTATTATCATTAATCAGTTAAGACATGTCTATTTGAGTGTTTTGTCATGTGAAGTAAACTCGCGAAAGTTCACTTTTACAACTAAATAAGGAGAATTGAATAATGTTGTATTTTCTCAATCAAAACAAACAGTTAATGTCCTTGCTTAAAGATTGAATGAATAATTAAAATTTAAAATTCCATTGGTTAGGTATTCATTGGGGTATACAATTTATGTGGGCATGTATTCTATGACTTAATAATGATTATTATAAATAGAATCACATTAATTACCAAAATAAACTTGACCCATAACTACACATTTTGTAATCATTTACATTTTTTTATATTAATGATAAATTGAATACTTTTATGAATAAAATTATTTTTCGTGTGTATTTGGACTCAAATACTCTATAATTCATGTCATAAACCTATTTTCATAATTGATGGCAATGAAGAGTACCCATAACTTAAATGATTTTTTTATATGATATTATTAAACTCAATCTCAAACAGAATCACTCAAATCATTACTATTAGGATTTGAAGATTCTATTAGTTTGAAGATTTTTTTCTTCATTTTCTTCTTACAATTCTCGAGGGATTCAAGTTTTTGAGAATATCGATTAAAAGCAAAATCTCAAAATAGTTCATCTATTTATGTGCAAAACTTTTCAATTGAATCTCTCAAAGAATCAAAATCAAAATCAATTCAGCTTTACATTCATTCGTATAATAGTTTCTCATTGAAAGGAATTTCTGAAGTGCTATTTATTTATTTCTTATTTTTCTTGAAGAACTAAACTGACAGATATTTTCAATCAATTTGATGACAGGAATATTTAATTTTATCATAAAAGCCATGGATTCAATTGGATTTAGAACTGAATTTATGAGATTATAAATAATCTAACGAGTATTTGTTGAATGATTCAATATAATTGAGTTAATTTTAGGTCAATTTAATATATTGTACATAAACATAAAAATGTGGATAAAAAGATGAAAATATAAGAGTAAAAGAAAGTCTGCAGAAAATATTTTAAAATAAAAAATGATATAAAATTACATAAAAATTTGAGAAATGAATTTGTATATTAAAAGAGAGAATAGAGTAAAATATGATACCTGTTCGTAGGTGTAGAAAATGGTTCACGTATTGAAACAATTTTCAAAGTGAAAAATAAGCTCTAATGCTATTATTGTTTGGTTCTATCTTTCATGTAAAAGAGGTCTGTTTTATGTTAGATGTCATTTAACAAATTAATACTACTATACTTTCTCCTAAATAAAAAACATGTCATTTCTAACATATTATCTTTCATTATTAAAAGCAATTCAAAATAGTTTAGCTTAAGTTTTAATATAAAAATATCAAAATTATTAAAAGCCTTGATATATGTGTTATAGAAGTAGTGAAAGAATTCAGAAAGTTTTTGGAAAGAATAGCAAAGAATGAGTGATATAAGTTGTTTTTTAGATGTTTTGCAACTAGATTATATATATAGAACTATAGTGAAAGTTGTGCCCGAACTACAACTAACTGCTGTCAAGGTCTCATTAATCGTAATATAACATTGCAGACAAAGCTCTTTTCTGTTTCTTTTGAGAAAGAAGAACAAAAAATAGAATAATGGCATTTAATTGAAGGACTATTTTGTGTATTCCTTCATACATAGAATAAACATTTTTCTCAATAATTAATTATCAACATAAATAGGACTTAATCTTAATTTAATTGATTTTTAAAACTTTGTTTTGATCCAATATCTCATATAATCCTATGAATTCAGTGAATGAATAGGAGAAAGGACTGAATTTTATTCATAAAGAAATGGATATTTGAATGGAATTAAGTTTGTTTGGATACAGGGATCATAAACAGAAACGTATGATTAGAATATTCAGAATATCTCAAACATAATTCATCGCATGTAAAGATTGTTATTCACAAAAAAAAGAAACAAAATGATGGGATCGATTGGTGTTAGTATGCATTGTATGAAAAGTCGAGCAAAATTGACGTCAAACTGACGCAAAGGCTCGAGAGGGATAGAATCGTTGCTTCTAATAGTAAACTTTGATGAGAAGTAGTGTTTTGTGTGCAGTATGGATAAAATATACTGTATATAGTAATGGCAAGATATAAGAAGAGCTCATCATTGGAGGCATTGGAAGCATTGCAGAACAATTCTATGCAGACTATTAAACATTAGTAAAGATATTGATTTTGATGAAATAAGAAACCCAAAAGAATATAAGGGATAAAAAGTATATAAAAGATAATATAAATGGAATAGCCTGATCAAAGATTTGTATTATATAACGTTAAAACTAGTAATAACGCGTTGACCCAGTTTTGATCGTGAACTGCTTTTGGTGCGAACCGCATAACGTATTACTCCGGCGTTGAGTTGTGCTAAGGCTTCAAATAAAACTTGACTCTTAGCTAAGTTTGTATAGCATTTGATGCACTGCTTATGTCTAATACGAATGTGTGGTGTGCGCTGCGCTTCCTTATTATCAATATTATAATTAAACTTACAATTGATTCGAGCAATCCTTATATCAATTCTAGTCTCTAAGAAATATTATAACTATTAATATATAATACTTTGTAATCAGAAACAATACTTTCATTATTTTCTACTTTTGTATTTGTATTTTTCTACGTATGCATTGCTTTATCATTCATCAAAAAATTAATTATTCAACAACTTATTATACCATTTCTATCAGTTTGTCCACGAGTTAGTCAAATCCTTCGAGTTCAATAATAATTCATTTAATAATATAGTGATAGGTAAGTCGCAATTCATTTATTTATTTATTTTATTTATAAAACTTTTTTTCATTTCTTAAGTTTTTCAATCTATACTAAAAATTTTCACTTCAAGTAACTTTTAATCCTTGTTCCAAAACTTTCATAAACTAACTGTTATTTTCTACTATCGATCCAACTTTGAAAGCAATATATATAAAAATAAGAATAAGTTGTAAAAAGTAATATTTTGTTAATGAGAATCAATTTAGTTATAATAAAGTTAACTATTTATTGATTAAAAAAGTCTGTCAAAAAACGAAAACAAATAATAGTTAATAATAACATCTGTAAGTGCTATATATTGTATAATCAGTTTTTCTTTTCCTTCGTTGACTTATTTGGGAGTCAGGACTGAGTTTGTCTACTGATCCTCCCCTCAGATGAATCTGTATATAGAAAGTGTGTAAAAGTAAAGTTCTATATAAATAAATTTGATGGCGTTTTTGCATCGGTTCCAAATATATTTGTTAGGGTTTCAGCTGTTGAATAGGCATTTGGAACTAATACAACAACCACAACATCACTTCAGTTATCCTCTCTTCTCAAAATAGAACATATACTAAATATATAAATTTCTCTAAATATGTTTAGAAGCAAAACACACACACATCTGATAGAGTATAGCCTTCCGGTTCAAGTGTATATCAAGTATATATCAAATGTATATCAAATGTATATTTCGAATACAACTTTATAATTACGCCCATATATTATACCAAACTTTTGAGCTTTGAAACTATAAAACGTTAAATTGTGCCAATTTTTTTACTGAATATAATTAGTGAATGTCAAGCTATAAACGAGACTATTTATAGATAAATAATAGTTTAAATAATTTATTGACAAACAGACTTTGATAGTAGTAGTAATAGTGTTGTTATTGAAAAAGTTGATCAATCAATCAATTAGCATAATATCGATACAATTTGAAAGCAATAGTATATATATATTTCAATAGTATACGTATTTCTATAGTATATCACATGTATTCAAAATCAAGGTGTCCTTTAAGTAATGAAACATTTGAGCTGATATGATATAACTATTAATATAATCTAATGTAACCCAACATTTATCTGATGTCCTTCTATTGAATATGATTTCTTTAATCAGTAAATATAACCATAAATTTCTCAACTCTTTTAATCAAATTAAAGTAAAACGTAATTCCGCTTTTAAACAAAGAAAGCAATTTTGTTTTCTATTAATTTGTTTTTCAAACTTCAAATATTCATTTCATTAAATTTAGTTTATTTGAACCAAATTATAATCATAGCGCAGATTACTGTCTGACTTATGACCTTTGGTTAGACGTAATGCAAACTTTTAATTCAAAGAGTGTTTTTTTTATAAATGAATTTTTAAAAAAAAATAAATTCAATGCTTGATTACAACTATTTTCATAAATATATTAGTGGTTATTATGAAAGTTGATTTCAAGTATTATTTCTCAATTAATTCATTATTACGAAACATTAACTGCGACTGTGTTTAACTTGCATTTTAATGTCAAAATAAGATGACAATCATTTTTTGATTGTATATAAGTTTATACATAGAGTCGATCACAACAATTACACACATTTTATAAACAGTTAAGAACCGTCTTTTGTAATTGAAAACTTTTAGCATTGCCTACTTATCACTACTGCAAGTCATCGGAAAAAATCGATGACAAAGCGAATTGTATATACGTTTTAAATATGTTGTCTCTCACATGAATTGTAACTTTAAATTATCTTTTAAATCATTAATAACATTAATAACATTATTGATTTAAGCTCTTTTCATGAGATAGATTGTAGTAAAACTTGTCAACAAATTTTATTCTAATCAATAATTGGAACTCAAATATTAATGAAACGACTTCTACTATCAATTTTATTTTGAAATGTATGTCAGAATATTAATAACTGAATATCATGTGTCTTACATACGAGACAATTGAAGCGATTTAAAGTAACCTACAGTTTGATATAATGTATAAAATTAAGTAATTTAGATAAGAATAGAGTTGGAAAATACAATTTTAACTTTATTTCTTCAATAAATTGAAGTCCAATAAATTAGAACTTGAATAATAGTTTGAATAAATCCTAATATATATGTGTTATTCTGAATTCAATTCTTATTTGACAAGATCGCAGCTGGTATTTAAAGCTTTCCAATACTTTTAAATGAAATCTTTATTTTTTATCCGAATCTATTGCGTCAAACGTGACGATATATTTTTAGTGTTGGCATATGGGGAGCAATGGGGAAACGAATGTCATTATATTTTACTCTCGCTTATATTATATTATTTTATTATATTATATTATATTTGTTTGTGATGTATATAATTCTTTAATAGCCTTTAATAGCTTTTCATAAGTGATGAAATCTTTTCATTCAATTTCTATTTTTATTAATGATCAGTAATTCTCAATTATTTTTCAATAATAATCGTAAATAAGTCATTAGTTTATGAGTAAAAGACTATAATATGTTATTCTATAGGCGGATGTATTCTTATAATTCTGCCTCAAAAGTATAATTTATTGTTTAGAGCAGCATATATTTGTTTTTATCTCAAATATATCGTATTGACTACGCATACTGTACTACTGATATGTAGACTTGAAATAAACTTGAAAAAAGGTAATATTTATCATTAATAATGTCCTTAAGCTCATGTTCAAAGCGAAAATTCCTTATTTTATATTTTAGTTTTTATTTAGTTGAAGCTCAAACTCTAACATTTAAAAAGTGATAAAATACGTATGCATAGTATGCATAGTATATAACACTTGTTTCTTCTTTAAAGTTTGCCTCAGTTTCTATTTTATTTTTTAACTTCACTATCACTTTAATGTTTTGGAATCTTACCATTTTCTGAAGCATAACATTAAGTAAAATTGCATTTTTATTTATCGAATATTATCTTAACTCAGAGCTGAATTTGAAAGATAAATACTATAAATCCTTATATATATCTTATTTAGAATTTCAATTTATAAATATTTGGACATTTTAACTAAAATGTGTTACCATAGATTGTCTACAAATTGTTCAAATCCATAGCGAATTCATTCCCAAATCTACTTAAGAGATAGAATAAAAATAGATTAATGCGTTAATTACGTAGCGCATCCTTTTTCAAGTCTTTCATCTGATATGAACGTCGGGTTATATTATATACAGTATTATAGTCTGATAGAGTATAAAGATTTTCTACTTGTATGTGAAGTAAAGTTGATTCTCAGCTCTGCATTATATGTAGAATGAATACATCTTTCATACCATTGCACACAAGTTTCGAAAGTGGGTCATCGATTTTTCGCAAGACTGCAATATTGGAGATTCTGCTTTCAATTTTGAAATAACATTCGCTTTTTTTGATCTAAATTTCAAGTGCTTACTAAATTTGCTCTATTTTTATATTTCAATTTACCAAATATTCAACTACTACTTGTGCTTATTTTCTTTTCATTTCTCATTGTTTGCATTTATTCAATTGAAAGTTATGAACATCTTATGTATAAATTTAAGGCATTGCACAAAAATAAATTCAAAAAATAAATCAATAAAATGTGAATAATAGTCATTTTGGATAGTGTATCATTTTTAGGACATTTAACACATAATTGTTTTTAATTTAGAAATATTGAAGAAATTGATTTGAATGAAATTGATTTGAATGAAATTGGTTTATTTTTTTCTCTTTATTAAAGCGTTTGTGACAAGAATGCAGTAGCATTTTTGCTGATTCCTGAATTTTATATATCAAAATATTTTTAAAAAGTCATATGTTATGTTACATAAAATGGAGCCATTTATACAACACATTCTTGAAAACAAAACTATAAATAATTTCGAGCCCTTTCTGAGTTATTTAAAATATCTTTGTTGAGCAGGAATATAATTATTTCAAATAAATCTCTATCTCATCGCTCATTATTGATCTCATTCTTGATATAATGCTATGAAATCTATTTAAATCTTTTTCTAATGATTTTCTAATGATTTTCTTTTCTTTAATCTTGAAAAAGATGTTATTCTTTATTATATTTGATTCATAAAATAAAATAAATTAAATGAAAATTTAAATTTTATTACAGATATATCTTTCGAGCCAATACACAAAATCATATACTATTCAGAGCACTGACAGTTTTGGTGCTTTTGCTCATATTGTAGAAACTTTCCACTGATAATACTATTGCAATGCACGTCGAAATTCAAGTAGCTCTCAATTTTCTCATTTCATTCTTATACAACAAACTGCCGCGAAGAAGGGTTAACCAGTTTGGAGAAGAGCTCGAAAATGCATTGAAAATAAAATTTGAAGGTCACTGGTATCCGGAAAAGCCATACAAAGGTTCTGCATATCGTTGTGTTCGATGCACTCCACCATTGGATCCAACCGTTTTCGACACGGCTGCCAGAGCTTGTGGAATGGAGTTGATGGATATTCAAGAGAATCTTCCTCAAGAGTTGAGCATTTGGATAGATCCGGGAGAAGTGTCGTATCGTATGAGCGAAAAAGGACCTGTCAAAATACTTTACTCAGAAAAGTCGGAAAACAATATCGAAAGAGAAAATCTGGACCGAGAAGTGACCCGAACTTTTAATCCGGAAGCGCAGTGTTTCAAACCGATCGAATGCATGACTTCGCAATTCGGAGGTTTAAATCTATCGAATGGCAATACGGCTTCGAATTCATTCAATGGCGAGACCTCACCCCCAGCTTACAAGAACAGCGTTAGTCCTATTTCTGCTTTTATGGTGAGTAAGACTTCAACGCCTGTCACTTTCACAACAGCCACATTTGCGGCAACAAAATTTGGTTCAACTAAACTTAAATCGAATAGTAAGAGATCTCACCGAATGTCTCCGACGGAGTTCAGTAATTATATAAAGCAAAGAGCGATTCTTCAACAACAGGCCTCAACTCAACAACAATCTCCAGTCGGAATGAGCCCAATGGCAACAAACAACCCATTATTCTCAGCCACTTCGACCTCAACTGTTTCACCGCACAATTCTCGATCACTATCTCCTAATTCAACTCAAATGGATTCGGCCAACAATTTTATGCTAATGGCAACAGGAAATGGTGCAAATTCTCCCACTTCTCCGAATGGCACTTATGGAAGTGGTCCACAAAGTCCTTATTCATCAAACAATTCATCGACGCCATCAAATCGCGCAGCTTTTATTTCAGGACTATTTGATAACAACTATCTCTCAGAACTGGTTGGAAACGGAGAATTAGCTAAACCTAATCCGACTCAACACCAACAAAATAAGGCAAACGGCATGAATCGATTTACATCATTTCTCGATAAGGCCAGTCCTTTCATATCGAACCTAAACAATCCTTCACTAACAGGAGTTTCGACATCAGCGGCCAATTCATTCAATGGCTTATCGGCTGATTCAACAGTAAATGGTTCGTCAGGTACTGCTAATAATTCTTCCAAAGCTTTCGATAATATCAACTATAATCTGAATGGTGTTTCGTATCCCAATCAATACCAACACTTGCTTGTCGCTAATTGAGCTATTATTACAAAATATTACAAATTTAATGCAAACTAAATACAAACTTATTTTTAAACAAACATAAAAAAAAGTTTTTTCTGTCAATTTTAAAATTTATTTATTATTTTAAGATAAATTATTTCAAACTATATTTCAAATTATTGGTAAAACTTTATAATATAATTGAAAAAATAGAAGTCAAAAAAAAAAAATTTTAATTACGATCTTTAAAAAGAATTAATTTTTTTTAATTTTCCACTATTAGATTCCTATAAAGTCATAATGAATTTTACCATTAATTAGGTATCGAATGGTGTGAATAAGTTTATAGTTATAGAAAGAAAGAGCAGCTCTGAAAAGCTTTGCCCGAATTTATTGTTCATTCATTATTCTCAGATAATTAATGTATTTATAGCAAAATAACTGACCTATAATTTAAATTTTGTAAAGAGTTTTTCATTTTTGTAGTCAATTTTAAATTGTGAATAATAATTGTTTTTTTTTGTTTAATTGTGATAAATAATAATAATTCAAACTGTTATTACGTATTGTTATTTTTTCAAAATAATAATAATAATCTTATAAAAAATCTGTTACTCTTTACATTTACACATATATTAATACTTATTCTCTTTTCACTTTCTATTATAATGTTATAATATTATAAAATAGCGATTTATTAAGGCTGGAGTTCAATGAGAGATGAGTACAAATTGTTTTATGCGATGCGAG
>JAQIWZ010001816.1:0-10601 GCA_034697245.1 Malaconothrus monodactylus
GGGATGCCCGGACTACCTCGTGCCAGGAAGAGGCTAACTCTATATTATCAAAATTTTTACCCTAATCCCCCTTTTGATACACCCCACCAACAATTTACTCTGGCCAACCCTACTTATAATTCATAAGTTATGACATCAAAACCAAAAATCTCTTTGATCTAAACAAATTCAAATTAATTAATGAAATAAATTTACGTAATTTTTCTGACTTTTGAAACTCATAGATTAAAGAAGTGGCTCCATTGGGTAAACTAGCGCCCGGAACACAAAGATTCTTCAAACAAGATATAAAAGTGAGCTTCTCTTTCTTTCTTAAAGCTTGAAAATTCATCAAAGTTTAGGAAATAAATTATAGGAAATGTTTGGAACTAGTCTTCGATATAATTGAAAGTGTTTAATATAATTATTTCGTTATTCAAAGGTCGCCCGTCGTCACAACAGAAAATCAATGGCAGTGGGCTCTAATAATGACACTCTTGGAGAACAAATATTGAAAGAATGGGCGGTAAGAATTCTATTTTAAAGTCCGTATATTCTTTATTTAATGTTTTCTGAATTTCAATTTAAGGACATCGCAGGTCTTGATAAGAATCAACTCTTAAACGACAAACCAGAAGCTAAAGTAACTCAATTGCAAACTTTATACGATATCGTAAGTATTCAAATGCGTGTATGTTTTTAGTCATAATATTGTCAAATCAATTATAATAGGCTCAAGACGTTGAGGCGGATGAAACTTATCAAACTGTTGTGCGCAATGCTATGGGAAGACCAGATCAAGTATTGACTAAATTATGAAATCAGATATTTGTAAATAAATAAATCAATAATTTAATTGTTACTCAAATTAAGAATAAACTGACGAGACGTTTGACACAACCGACATTGTATGGAAGCAAACGCAGGTCAAGCGCAAGGCCTTCAACTCAGCCTAAAATTCCTCGAGTTTGGGACATTGAAAGGGAAATATCTCGAGGAATGAATGGAAGGCGTTATACTATTAGTCCTGCTGGAGATTCATTAGGAAAAAGAAGAAGCAGTGAATGGGGCCCAAGGAGTTCAGTTGATGACTCACAAGCTTCCGATTCTTCTCTAACAGTTCGTGGCCTTAAACCAGACGAACTGGAGAATAGACGAGGAAGTAGTGCGTTATTAAGAAAATCATTGCAGAACACAATACATTCTCCATTCTCGATATGGCCCAGTAATCAGTCACGACCGAGATCTCCGTCCGCTATTTTGGATCAGAATATTCGGAGGAGAACCAGTTTCTCTCCCAAATTGCAAACACATCCCGAATCAACTGGTTTCTAATTTTCTATTTAATCATTTATTTAGAATATAAACTCTAATTCAATTCATGTCTCAATTTTAAATTAGTCTTTCATTTGCATTCAATGCTTCGTGTCATATATTAAATAACTTTAATCAAGTTTTTATTAGTGACACAATCGGCTAATAAATGCTTTTGAATGAATTGTGTGGAAAAATTTAATTTGAAAATATCAATTTGAATTAATTTATGAAAGTTTGTTTGATCATTGCATTGAATTAATTGTAATATTTTATAGAAAAATCTAGTTTCAAATCTAATTTATATAAATTTTTAATCATTTTGAATATAGAGTACAATTTTAATTTTGGAAATTTTCACTCTATTATTTGAAGTTTAACTTTTGATTTCTTGAGGCGAGACTCATAAAAATACAAGAGAGCGGTAACGATAATTGTTGTTATGACGCAAACAATGAATACAGTTAATGGTATTCCAAGATTAACATTTTCTGAAGTGGTTTTGGTTGAGTTTGACATGAAATCAATATCTCCTAAATAGTTGATTGATAGTAATATTAAAAGTAATCTTAATATTTTAGCTTAAAACAAGAATAAAAGGCAAACCCATCGTCACATTCCGTGTTTCATTGATACGATTCATTGCTTCAATTTGAATAATATTTAGTGAAACAATAAAATACTCAATTCACTGAAATAAGTCAATCAGTTTCAAAACTGTTTCAAATAATTTTCGAGCTTGAAATGGGAAAAAAGGTCTATATAGTGAGTATAGTTAAAAGGTTGAAATTATAAATTGAACTCAAATAAAACGAAATTAATTTGAATAAATCAAATCAGTAATTAATAATAACCAAATTAATAAAGCTTAACAATGGTATTGCAATAATAATCAGGCAAAAAGTGAAAATCATTGTTGTACGCGCTTTGACTGAATTGTAAGAACTGATGTGCAAAGTATGCCCATTATATGAGGCACGCGTTGATATTTTTTGGAAAAATTTTTAACTAAAAAAATTAATTGAGAATAAATTAGTTTAAACTCTTAAGACTTAGTGAAATTATGATTTATTAAATTAGAGCGCTTTCGATCTTATCCAAGATGATGGTCAAGGATTGACTAAAATGATTGTTAAATATTAGTACAATATTGTAATTGTTAAATATAGTATAAAATATAGAAGCTAGTATTTTGATAAGTGCAGTAATTAGATTTTATTTTCAACAATAGGTCTTTAATCTTATTTTTTACATAAATCTAATCAAACACTACTGTACTTTCCATATGATGCGTATCAATGATTGTTAGCATACTTAACAAATTTACAACAATGAAACGTAGTGAAGAAGTTGCTTTTCTATGCGACGAGCGCTCATTCTGGAAAAATATTTTTAAAAAATTGATTGAGTTTGACTTAAGAAAAAATTAAAGGTTTGCTTTTCACTTAAATTTAAGCTCTTTTAAAAGCAAAGTAAAAAAATTTTCCCGGAGTTTAATATCTATTAATCAGAGAGCTATTAATGTTCTAATTATTAATTTTTGAGGCAAATAAGGAATTCAATTCAATTAATTAATTGAGACAAGAACTCGATATATCCAATACATAAGCAGATACGAGATACTATTGTCTCGTATCATTCAATTATATTAACAAACAGTTATGGAATAATTGAATGCGTCGATACATTGCATTAATTTTACTATTTATGCGAAGAAATTTTTATGTCTCATCATTTACTATGCATATTATTCTTGACTGAAATTTAAGGACAAAGTTATGACAATATAACTGAATCTCTAAAAATTAGTATATCTAATATTTTTGAAAGACTCGACAAGACCTAAGTTCTAGTAAACGATAAATAGGTCTAAGTCAGAGACTGATGCTCATCATTATTTAGTATTTAAGAATTATTTGAGTTGTTAAAAATAATTACCAACTATTTCACGTTAATCACCTCTATTTGATATCCCTTAAGGGCCCAATTTGTTAGCTCTATAGGCATTACTAAAACATTTTCAATAAGTTTAGTTGTTAGTTAATAGTAGAGCAATACAATTGTTAGAATTAAATTCATGAAAAACAAGCGTTTGTTCTTATAGTAGTCTAAATTAAGAGTGCGAAGCAATGTATGTGATCGCCTTACAGACCTTACAGCGATAATCGGCTTACATGAAACACTTCGCTTACATGAAACAGTTTTGCAACGGTTTAGACTATACAGTAATAGAGTCTATACAGTAGAGCAGTCTATACAGTCAGTAATAGGGCACTTATTCTACCTTCTCATGAACTACTTTTATGTGTACTAAACTCAAAGCGGTCTATAAAGGATAAACTCAACAAAAGAGGGATATCAAGTTGTCATAAATCCGTAATCGGGTCTAAAAAAGACTGCCTTGCAATTAATTAAACACTGAGTATTTCATAATAACTACATCTTTGATCTATACTAAACGATAACAAGTATACCATTTTGTTATTTCTATATATGCCTCATATTCCCGATGCGATTATATTTGTTAGAGAGAAGTCTTATTTTACTTTAATAGGCAGTTAGGCTCTTATTTTTTCCAGTTAACGACTATGACTTTATTTTCACTTATTTATTCAAATAATCTCTTTCAAACAATTATTTAAAATGGTTGAGTATTAGTGATATGTTTGACAATACACTATAAGTTAGCGATATGTTTGACTCGACACTAGAAAATCGAGTAATTAATAAAAGCGAAGGCTCTCTTTATTATTTAACTTTTTCGTTATTTAAGAAAATTAACGAAAATTTTTTCAGAAAAGAAGTTTACGATTTGATTTCGGACTAACTAATTGTTAGAGAATAATTTTCTTGGTTTGGCGTTAAATGAGAATAAATCTGCCATTTTATCTTTAAATTTGAAGCTCAACATTATTTGAACGAGTGAATTATGTGCTTACAAAATGTAAATATAAAATTCTGTTTTACTAAACTTTCAAACAGATAGTAATTGCGCAAAAGATAAATATAGAAAATTTAAAATTAATTAAAACTCCAGCATAAAAGACCTATTATGTTAGATTTTATTGAATATAATGCTCATATATATTAATTGATCCTAACTTTTGATCAAAATAAAATGTAATTTTTCGTAATTTGCTCAGAGGAGTTTCAAAAATAGTCCACTTAGCAGTAAAAGTAAAATTCAATAGTTTTCATTTATATAGCTCTTAATCGTTTGAAAGTGAAAATGAAATGCTTAAGTAAATTAGTGACATACCAAAAATTCACTTATGCTTTTTGTGCATTACTGTAAAAGAGTATTATATTCTACTAAAAGAGAAAAGTGATGTCGAATCCGCTTTGGAGCCACTTTACATAAAGTCATTGAATTAAGCCAACGACTCGTTGCCAGAGAGTAGAGGCACTTAACTTACGTGAACCAAAGAGAAAAGTGGAGAAACGCACTTATATTGATATAACTCATATGCTATATATATATCAATATATACTATAGTTTATTAAGGAGTAGCGACGAGTGCTGGAGTGCTGTACCATTCGGTCTCATCATTGCTGAGGGCAATCATGTAATATTATCATATCATTAATAGAGCATTTAGAGAAAGCAAATCAGTTACGACAATATTTTTCTGTTGTACTCAATGAACTCGTTTCTCCTGTTGTTCGAACATTTTTCCGTCCAATTATCCAAACGTTATTTGATATCGCCCTAAGCGAGACATCATTATTATAAGTACTCCTAAAAAAGTATGGGTTTTATCGAAGTTCGTATTATTGCCATTAAGCACAACATAATATGACTGATTTAAGGACACGTGCGAGTCCTCATATATCAAACTTTTATTTCAAAATCTTCAAGTGCAAACATTTTTCATTATATTTCTTAATATGAAGCTAAACAAACGTTATAATTATATGTTTCTCAAATCATTTAAAATAATTACCTAAACGCTTATTTCAGTCATTTTTCCTTTATAATCAGTTTTGTTGATTCACAAGAGGCTAAACTGATAATTATCAAAAAAAGCTTAGCTTTAATATTCAAATACTACAGATTTGATGCCTTAAGACTTTATCGATCATTAATAAGAGAAGATTCTCAACTAAAAGATAATTCTAAAAGAATGCAATATTCAATAAGTGAGATTTTGATCATAAACACGACTAATTAAAATATAAACTCGTTATAAAAATTAAGTTCATTCAGAAGAATAAATAAATTCTTTTAGAATTCATACATTGAAAGGTAGGAAAATATTGGATAAAATGTTATTTTATAATTCTTTTAGAATAAATCGTTTAAGAATCTATTTATGATTTAGAGAAAAATTTGAATCTAATTTTAAAATACATTGAATAAAATTGAATTATATGTGAGAATATGATTTTTATTATTTCAAACAAGTTTGATTTACAGTATTTCTATTGATTTATAAGTTTTTTCCACTATTTATACAGATTCACAGCAAAAGAAATAGCGAACTAAATGATGCACCGATGCATCGTTAGTGAAAGATTAGTCAATTGAAAGATTAAGATAAGATTCATGTCAACAGCAGCACAATGACAGCATTTTGTGGCCTCTCCACCCTTGTTATTAGAGGATTATAACTTAGTATTCTATAAATGTTATGCTTCGATCGCCTTTCAGTTACTAACTTTATATCTTTGCTCAAAATAGTAAGTTTATCGCAATTTCGAATTTGAATCTTTTTTAGCTATCATTCAAAAGCAATGGACATCCATTTGAATTGACAAATCCATGAGTTATGCAATATTTTCTTAAGTTTTAAAGCCGTTTCTATTTTCAGTTACTTGAGTTTATTTTAAGTTAACTTTCAATTTTTTTGGTTCAAAGAATCGAAATAATTTTTTTACTCCGTTATGCCTTTTGATAACTGATTTTTTTAACTTTGAAAACTTATTAAATTCATAAATCTTTGTAAAATATCAAATGAATGAAAAAATTTAACTGAAATAATGAATTGAATGAGAGTTTAGTTAAGCTTTTGTCCACATTCTATTTGCATCATATGCTTATTCGATGAGTTGAAATTTTTTGCTTTTGAAATGTATTTCACTTATTTAACGACAAGCATTGCTTTATTATTTAATAACAATTGCGATCAAAATATACCGCTAATTGAGATCATAAAAAACGACTGAATTATGTTATTAATGGTATTAAAAGTAATATTGAAAATATTTCTACTATAGCAATCATTCAAAAGGAATGCGATTAAGGTTTTAGGTTTCACTGATTAAACTTGAAACAAAATATAAGAATATTATTGTTCAAAAAATATTATGGCATATAATCGATTCTATAGGTTTAATTCTGAACAATTTTTTAATTTATATTTAATCAAACGATATATATTTGGCGTTCAAATTATTTGATGTTTGTAGATATTATATAAGTAGAGTTGAGGTTCGCTTTGCATAAAAAAAAATAATATATTTATAGAATTGATAAATGAATCAAATCTGAAGCTATGATATTGTATAAGTTTAAGTGAAGTAATACAATATGTGCTACACTGTTATTGTAATTGCGCATATGTTGTTAGAGCGTTAGCGGCCAATTGCGGACAAAAATCGATAGGCTGGGCGTGATTTGACTGTTATCGCCGATTAGGATTTCATGGATGTTGAACACTATTTTGCTCATTATGCAGTTTGCGTGCAATTATGGAAGTTATGATTAACAAATTAACGGAAAGAGCGTCGCCTTCATCTTCACCTCAAACAACAACAGGTTCTTCTTTCTTCATTAAAGATATACTTTCGAGGTAAGAACTACTTCTCTATAAACATTCATTCAGTTTTTAAGTTTTATAATTGAAATATTGAAGCAATAAGTCTGCGAATCAACAAAAATCTAAACTTATTTCTGCCAATTCTCCGATTGGACACATTCCTGCATTATTAAGTGCGTCTGCTATTAATTCGCATTATATTCATCATCAACATCACCATCAAATTCAGCCTAATATTCACTCGCAACAGATATTCACAAACAGTTCGACAACACTGGCGGCCGCGGCCGCAGCTCTTCTACAAAATCACTCGAACTCTAATTCTTACGTTTCGCTTCAACCACATCAACAACATCATGATCTTCTCCTACAACATATGCAAAGGGCAGCTGTTGCAGCAGCGGCTGCAGCTTCGCATGTGGCCGCCAGTCACAGGAGAAGAAAAGCACGCACTGTCTTCTCAGACCAACAACTGCATGGCTTAGAAAGAAGGTAAACTTTGAATGTTGAACTTTGAACTTTTCGTGTCAATGATTTATTTTTAGAATAAAACCATTGACTAAACTATATATTTGATATTTATTAAACTTATTGTTATTAAACTTGTTGATTATATAACTTAATAGTTTTTAAAGCACTGCTGAACTTATATTATTAGGTATTTCAAAGTACAGTACTTTGTCAGTACCTGAAACGCCTGATTATCAAATAATATTTAGTCAAAGATCAAAGCAATAGACGCATTGGAACTTTTGAGTTTTTCTATAATTGATTGATTTGCAAGAATTTTAGAAAACATATTTGCCTTACTATAACTCAATCTTCATTCATATTTAGCTTAAATAGAAAGATGACTTATTCATTAATTAATATGGTTTTGATTCAAAGTCCTGATTAACTTCTTAACTGATTCAGTCAAAAAAGTAGTTGAGCTCAAGCAATAAACATATGTTAAGCATAAAAAATCATCAAATTATCATATCTTCTATATTTAATTCCTTGAACATCTTTTTGAAGTCTAGTAAAATGAAGTTACAATTAATCAATTAACTGATGAAAATAAACAAAAATAGTAGATTATAATGAATTTAAACAAATTTAATAAATTATTTAATCGATTATTTAATAATTTGAATTTTCAATTCTAATATTCTAAATAAACTTTACAAAGTTTGAAATAATCTACTTTATTGAGGCTGAAAGGCATGAAAAAGATCATGAGTCAAGTTATTTGAAGTGAGATTTTATTATTTATAATAACTTATTATTATATAAATGGTTTAAGAGGAGTTCAGTTCATTAATATAAAAAAGCACACATTGTTCTGAAATTGATAATAAAATAATTGTGTGAATTCACCCTTAAATGATACTCACTTGCAATACATATTAAGACATTTTAATGAAATAAAGCTTTTCAAAAGTAGATGAAATAATGAATTTTGAAAATAAAATTGATTTTCTAGATTTGAATCTCAACGATATCTTTCGACTCCTGAACGTCTTGAATTGGCCACAGGTTTAAATTTAAGTGAGACGCAAGTGAAAACTTGGTTTCAAAATAGAAGAATGAAACATAAAAAGCTTCTCAGAAAGACATCGCAACACAATAACAACAATCCGAGTCCTTCTTAAGTCTTGATTATAAAGAGAATTTTGTTCTTTTTTTTAATCAACATGTAATCAAGATTTTAATTGTTATTCAAGTAATTCAAGTAAATAAATGTTTTTATGTATTAAGTTCTTTAAGTATTATTAATAATAAAATGTTATAAAAAGTATTATACATTTATTAACACTGACTTCATTTATAGGAAAACAATTTTTTAGGTTCTTTTGTCTAAATTGAAATATGATTATAAACACATTAAAGCATTTGATATAAAGTTACAAAATGTAAAGTAGAAGTACAGCAGAAATATGTTTGGAAAAGTCCGGAACTGATGCGTAAGGAGTAGTTATAAAATTATCGTTAAGAGTTTAATTGATGCGCGTTTGTAATAAAAGTTTTAAAGCTTAAAATAAAATTATATTATTTGACAATCCCCTTAATTTTGATCTCGACGTTGACCTATAGTTCCGGATTTATGCATATTTCAAGGCACAGTAATACAAGCTGTACAGTAATAAAAGCTTATGACTATTTTTGCATTCAAATTTCATAATAAGTTTGTTCATTGTTTATCCTCACAAAATAAGTCTCAAAAACCATAACAAACGAATCGCAATTTTCAAATTGAAACATAAAATAAACGAAGAGAACAAACAAACATATTATTAGAAAATATTTCATCAAATATGAGTCTTAATAACATCAATGAATAGTAGTTGAGATAAAATAGTAGCAAAACTCATATTGATTTGTATATAACTCTCGAAGGATTTGTATCAAATGATTTATAAATCAATTGATTACTGGAATCTATTTAAGAAATAGTTCGGAAATTTGCAATTGTGGTATTTTGTGGTATTGTAATAAGAAATAGTTTGTCACTCATTCATATTGTTAGTCATTTGAAAAGAGTCACGTCATTCTATTTGAGAGTATGTCAACTCTGTTGTTAACTCTGTTGTTAACTCTGTTGTTAACTCTCTTGCTAACTCTCTGTCAAGTTAGAGCTAATATCGCTTGGGGTTCTTTGTGGAGCACCACTAGTGAAAAGTTCATTTTAGTCAAAAGCTCATAATTGTATTTCTTATTTGGGCTTTGATTTAATTGAGGAATAGTGTTATATTTTTGATTATATTGTCCAACATTTCTCTTTCATTGTGTTCTCAAGAGAGATAAAGCATGAAATGGAAAATAAATTGAGCCCATTATTCGATTTTCGCGATATGATTGCGAGACTGCCTTAGCTTTCATTGCCTTTTAATGAGTATAACATAAAAGTATGACATCCTAGAATTATTCAACACAAAACCCGTATATTTGCTGTTTTCACAAATAGTATGATTAAATCTACTTTAGGTTTACATAAAAAATCCAACAAATAGGAAAAATTTTATAACTCTTATACACATAGTATCAAAATATTGATTCTCATCAGTAACAAGCTCTTATCATAAAGTTTACAAATTTATCAAAAATATATTTCGATAGGAAAATGTTCGAAAGTTTTTAATGGCAATTAAGAGATTTTATTCTAGAATTGAAAAGAATATGAATGTAGTTCAATATTTTAAGTCAATCTCACTCTCAAAAGTCTATCTCAAAAGTTTATCTCAAAAAAATTCACTAATATATGAAATAAATGTATTAAAGCAAAACCAACTAATTCTAACCTTAGATTATTTAGAGTGCTTTCAAAATCAACCAAATATTAAGAATAGTTTGTATCTAAAGAGGGAATGGTGTGACGCTTACTTCAAGATTTAAAAAATATTTTGACGGCATTAAAGTCATGTGAAGTGATGAACTGCACGGCATATAAAAAATGTTGACCTCCAGTAGGTAACAAGTTATGACCACTCAAACCACTCAAATATGTCAATTTGAATAGGGATTCATGTGATTGATATGCTTTACATATGTATGCGTTCGCTTACATTC
>JAQIWZ010001817.1:0-10599 GCA_034697245.1 Malaconothrus monodactylus
ACTACTTCTGATACTTATAACTTGAAAGTAGTGTCGATTCATTCAAACATTACTAAATCTCAAATTAATTGATTTCTGAATCAAATGAAACATTTTCTTATGATATTTATGGTTCACATAATCATAAGTTATGATAAATATGAAAAATATAATTAATGAATAATATTTATCCCAAATGAACGTTAGGCTGAAATTCAATTTATCGAACTTCAAATGGTATTCACGAATGCATTATTACGAGAATCACAGTCTAGAATATGTGAGCAAAATGGTGGAGTCGTATGCGATTCCAACCTCTGCGTGTAGTCTTCCCTGTTCTTCTGGTCAATATAGACAATATCACGAATCTAATACCTGCTGCTGGCACTGCACCTCTTGTTTTCACGACGAATTTGTGTTCAACGAAACTCATTGCATGAAATGTCCGAAAGGTTTTGTTCCCAACTCATTGAAGTCTGGCTGCACAAAACTGCCGGTTGAATACATGAAATGGGACTCTCCCTGGACTATAGTTCCCGCTTCTTTTGCATCTCTTGGAATTATGGCCACACTCTTCACAATCTCAGTGTTCTTCCGATTCAATAATACTCCTATAATAATGGCTTCGGGTCGCGAACTGTGTTATATACTTCTGGGCGGAATAATGTTATGTTATGTTATGAGTTTTGTTATACTATCAAAACCAACATTAATCACGTGCACATTGACCAGAATAGGACTAAGTCTAGGGCTATGCATCTGTTATTCAGCGATATTAACAAAAACAAATAGAATTTCACGTATCTTCAATCGTGGTATTAAGAGTGGAATGAAACGGCCCTCATATACAAGCCCTAAATCACAGATTGTTATCTGTCTGTGTTTGGCAAGTGTTCAACTAATATTTATAATTGCTTGGATTATAAGAGATCCGCCGAGCATTAAAGAGGTTATCTATGGACAAGGATATAAACAGTTCTCTGTATTGCAGTGCGGAATCTCAAGTGCATCTATGGGTGTTTCACTTGTCTATAATAAATTACTTATCATTCTTTGCACTACTTATGCATTTAAAACTAGAAAAATACCTGAAAATTTTAATGAAGCCAAATATATTGGATTCACAATGTATTCTACTTGTATCGTTTGGCTCGCTTTTATTCCTATTTATTTTGGTACTAATAATGATTTTAAAGTAAGTTATTTTTTTGAACAAATCTCTTAATTAAATTCCTGTTTCAAATTTACAAACCAATAATTTCTAGAATTAGATTATTCATAATGTTCAGTAAAGAATTATCGCTATTTCATTCAAAATTCTCAGAGGCATTTTATTCTGATTTAAAATCAATAAATTGAAAAACTTTAAAATAGTTTGAAACTATTTTTCGAATCAAAATAACACTAGCTTTACATCATATCAAAGATATCGAATTCGATCCAACGTTATATTCAATAGAGTTTTATCTCAAGGGCTATACATAGAAAAAAAAGTAAATAAAGAAAAAACTTGAAGAAAAATAATAAGTAGACACAAAAACGGTTGAACAGTTGTTATTAGTATTCAAAGTTAAATTATATTCTTTTGTAAAATTTTCTTTTATTGCAAAATAGCTCAAAGATATGTTTAGCGCACATTATTTCACTCGAATGATGCACTTCAATATGTTATTTGTCACAAATTTTTTCAGTCATTTTTTATCAGCCTTTCATAATTTCATTTTCTGTTTTCTTTATGCATTTTTTTTTCTATTTGGAAATAAATTTAAGACAAGACAAATAAATTTAACAAAACGAAAGTATCATTTATTTGAAGGTACTGTTAGGTAAATGTAGTTATTTATAGAAATAAATAATTTTCTTTTCAGAAATATTATTATTTATTAATATCTTCAAGATATCAATTTATATATCAATTTTAAATGAATCCAATAAAGAACTTAAACATCTAATGTTCAGAACAAACTTTACATTCAGTTTTTAAAAATATAGAAATCGTTTTGAACTCAAGCGAAACCCTTCACTTAATTTAATAGGCGTTAAAAAGTGTGAAATTATTGGATGGATATTGAATTTTAAGTGAATTTTAGATGAGTTTCATTCCATATATGTCTTAATTACATATCCTCTATTCATAACTTGACTCAATTACAAAGAATAGAAGAATAGTTTAGAAAAATAAAAGTTATTTCCATATGATATCCATATGATATCCTACACGAGTATCTCTTAATGTATAACATAATGATTGCGATTCTGATGCGACGCCTTGTTATTTATGTTAATGATTATTGTTATTATTTCTCCATTCATATCAAATTCATCCTAATTTCATAGTTCAAAGATATAAAACTATGAAATGACATGTTTCGCAAAGTTTTACTATCATTAGTAAATCAATGCTTTGAATTGTTTTTTTTGAGATATCAAACAAACGATAAAAACTTTCATTATTATTAAACTTCAGGCCATAAGTAAACAATAGGTCAGTAATTTTTTCCTGAAATATTTGGACAAAAAAACACAATACCTGACCCTTTTTTGCATAGTTATTATCTATAAACACCATGAATTTGCGGCTGTTTAAAAAAAATAATCATTGATTTGAACTTTTATTATAGATACAAATAGCGAGTCTATGTATGTGTATATCAATCAGTGCAACCGTAGCGCTCGGCTGTTTATTTGTTCCCAAATTATACATATGTCTATTTCAAAGTTACAAAAATGTGAGACACGTTCCGGGAGGGACTGTCACTCAAAGTAATTCTACTTCGGGTGTCCTTCGCTTTGCGCGACCGACTTGTTCAACCGCAGCGATTATTGCCAGCACTGCGACTGCGACAGCACATCATTGCGCACCAATGATTGTCATACCTGAACCATCATCTGGTGATATGAAGACAACGTCAACTACTAATGGCGAATGGACGTCACCCAGTGCTGAAGAGAGTGCTGACGAATGCACTAAAGAGGAAAAAGAGAAAGAGAAATACATTTGAAATATTCACTAATTAGTGCTCATCTTTATTAAATCTCATGCAATAAACATTAATTCATTTCATAATTTTTCACACTCTTCTCAAACTTTTTTTGTTTTGCTCATTTCATCACATTATGAACACAGACTCAAACCCATTATTTTTAAATAGAAAGAGTGCAATAAATTTCTTATCGTTAGAATTGATTTCTTATCAAAACTAAGAAATAATATCCAATGAGTTTTTTTGTTATTAAACTATGCCAAAAGTTTTCAAACTCTTGATTTCGCTAAGAATTAATGATTTTGATTGAATTTTGCAATATATATATAGTATATATATATTGTATATATTTGAATGAAAAACCACTTATGAAATACTCAGAAGAATAGGAATGCAATAAATGTATTCATAATAGGATCTCATACCTAATGGCAAAAAAGAGTAAATACAGTAAATCGGATTAAAAGTTTCAACATAGTTTCAAAGTAAAATGAACAACAATTTATGAGATTATGAATTATTTTCTGAAGGAATACCAAATTAGTTGAGTTAAACTAATTTTAATAAATTGTAATTTATGCGAATTATTTCATTCGGAAACCTCTGCTATTGTTTAATGGATACAACATTTTGAATAATGAATTTTGTCAAAGTTTTTAATTAAATTAAAATTTGTGTTAATCCGCCTCAAAGAGAATATTTTCTATAAATTTCGTTCATTCTGAGTATGAAAACAATGCGGCACAAGAGAAAGCCTGAGTTTATTTAAGACGAGTTCATGGCTAAAAATCAATGTAAATGATCTATAGATAAGAGTTTCTCAATCGTTGATACATTACTGCTTCCAAAAAAATAAATAAATAAAATTTCGACTGAATGTAATTATACTTCAATTTGTTAAAAATTCTTTAGTTTCACAACAGGAAAAATTAGATTTAGTTTTTAATTTATTAAATAAAAGGCTAATCAATTATGACAGAGCTTATGATAAATTACTTATAAATAATATTAGAAATGATGAGATGTTCTTGAATTGATGGTAAAATAGTTAATAACTTCACTAAAAGTAATGCTCAAATTGGAACAAATTCTTTAACTTATTCGTTGGGGAGTTATTACCAAATTTAATAGTGGTTTTAGGGCCTAATGATTACTAAATAATTCAAAAGTAAGCAACAAAAAAAATGCTTTTGTAAGTTTAGCTGAAATCATATTTACAATGGGAACAAACGCTCATATTTTTATAAATACTATTTTCATATTTCACACAATTCATGATTTTTTGGTTTATTTTATTTTATTTTATTTCATTTGTTATTATTATTATTTTTGCCTCACTTTTAGAGCTTTGAATCTCGAAAATTAATTTAAGAATTCAATTTTGTATAATTGAATTGAATTCTTATGAAATTGTAAAACTTATTTAACAAAAGACTTGCCATCACTCAAAGTATTGAATCAAAGATTTGTATTGAATTATACGAAAGATATTATAAAAATACTTCAATTCGAGGCTCTGATAAGTTTCGGGGTTTTATTATATGTTAAAAATAAATGTTTTTATTGTAGTATTTATTTGTTAAATCATTTGAACTAAATGTACAAAATGAATAATAAAATTAATTTATGAAATTTGTTCACATTAATTATTTTTTATATATAAAGAAAACTAATGAAATTTAAGTATAATTGACAATGAAATAGTAATTTTCAATTCAAATCCTAACTTAAAGGATTAAACGCATCAATCATTGACAAAAAAAGGTTAAACTTTCAAATTTAATTTCTATCAAGAAATTTATGTAAATTCATTTACTGATAAATGCGGTCGACTTTGTTTAACGACTCATTCAATTTATTTATCTTTTTTTTATGAATAAAGTGTTATGTTTCGCATAATCTTCTAAATTGTTTGCAGTCAAATTAAATATTTATAATGAAAAATCTAATTCAATATAAATTTCAATGATAGGCATCATTAAAAAACTGGTATATTATGTAAAAATTGAATCTATTTTGAGATTAGACTTCACTACAATTTTCTCTTTATAAAAATCAATTTCAAATAAGTAGAAAATTGGAAGATAAAAATTATTAAGAAATAGTTAGCAACGAATAATACGAGGATTTTAAAAACACAGGAATAACTTGTTATCTAAATTAATGTTTAGTTTAGGAAAAAAGAAAATTTATATTAAGAAATATTGTTTAAACAAATAAGTTAGAAAGTAATGTAATCTCGCAAGAGTTATGGGCTTTTTGTCTTTAAAGTGTTGGATTCTCTAATGAATATTACTGAATATTCTTGGAGGTAATCAGCGAAAGAGCTCTAATACAATTTTCTTAATACTTATACCTTATAATTGAAGGAAAGAATTTTTATAGCATATATTGGAGTCGAAACACATTCATCTAATAAATACGACTTCTTAATACTCTTCCTATTCATTTGTCAATCTATAGATAAGAGTTAATCGCCGCTAGAAATCCTTAGAGCACCAAATATTCAATAGAAGAAATACTTACTATAGTTAATATGGTATATATATAGCAACAGTAGAATTGCAATATCAAAATCTTAGCTCTTTTTCTTCTTCTTCTTCTTATAACTCAATGGAGTTAAATATTGGCCAAAAATATACCCTTCAAACCTTTTATCTATATTTTCGCCTTACATTATGTCCGGCTTTTATCATGTATTGTCTTTCGTTAGAGTCGATATCATATACAGATCGTAGAAAATCGTGTAGTCTTTTATTGATTGTTTTTGTGCTCAACTTCGAGAGCAAAGTTTTGCATAATTTTATTTATTCAAAGTCTGTTTCTCTTATTTATTTAAGAATGAAAAAAACCAGATTCTCAACATTCAAAGTTTATGCACATAGAAGACAATAAAAACTTATTTAATAGTTTAGGTCCAAAAGAAAGTGAATGAAGTTTTTGTTGAAATTAAGTTCAGAGCTTGTATTGAGAATGAATGCACGATATATTGATTAATGCGCTCAATGTTAGGCTATATTTAGCACAATCAGAGACGGAGTGCAATATATTCTGTAACGATCCAAAAGAATAAATTCTGAGAATAATCACGGAATAAAGTATTTTTCACTTATCAAACAGAATACTAAATATAATCGAAAAGAGAAAAAAGGTTGTAGAAAAGAAAATGAAATTAAAAATAAGTTTATAATAAGAGGTCATATGAACGAACATTAAGTAAACCATTTCATAGCAATTAAACTTTACGCGCAATTAGTTCATTAAAGTTAAGTGAGTTTCTCAACATTTTTGACAGGAATTGCAATTTTGATTTATCAAAATATTAAGTTCAATGTTTTATTAATGAAAAATTATTGTTTCTTTATATCAATTATAACATAAATCAATTAATGATCGTATTGTTTAAGAGTTGTTCCATTAAACTATATTTTATTAAGTGATTGAAAGTACAAATGAAGATAAAAGTGATTCTATAAGTTCTGATCTTATGTATTGACACATTTGAACTTCAAATTTCTTAAGTGATTACTCACTGATGGGTAAAAGGCATTAATCAGAAATGCATTTCTATGAATACTTTTTCTACTGAAAAGGTTGTGATAATATTAAAGTAGTATATATTCAAGCCTTGGAGTTAAAAAAAAGTTAATGTAAAAAGTAAATGAAAAAGGCCTACAATGAAAATCGATTTCATATTTAATACTTTTAAGCTATATTTTGTCTCAATTTAAAGATTAGTTAAACCATTTTTTATCGGAAAATAGAAAAATTTATTATATTTTAAGAAATATTTTTCAAAAAAATCGATACATGTAATTATTAACGATCGAAAATTTAATACACAATAAAGAGTTGGAAATTTCAGATTTTTAAAAAGTTTGTGAATAAGAAGTTTTAGTTCTTATTTAATTGAAGATAAACTGGTGCTCAAGTAGGAAATCACGTTTGAATGTAAGACAAATGCTTCTTTCGCTTAATAACAACTTTGATGGCTCTTTCAACTATTGGGAATAAGAGAGTCCGAGAAGGGCTCACCTCTAACAATATGACGCAAATCCATTTGATGAGTAAATCAGTGAAGATAAAGGCGATACTAAAGTGAGACTGAATTACGATAATTTGAGAGTTGAGCTCAAAATTGAAGTGATGAATAAAATAACCATTAGATAAGTAGTGAATCAAAAGACCACTAATTGGTGTTACAATAAAATTCTGGTGCATTAACCTTAAGACAAGCAAATTATTGATTCAGAATAAAGTTAGAACAAGAATCAAATCAAATCAAATCTCACTTACATTTAACTCAATTTTTAAAGTTTGATTCATTGATGTTTCCAATTGTCAACAAAAATAGTTTCGGGATAGTTATGAATCAAAAAGGGATATTTAAAATTAATTATTTTGCCTCTATTTCTATCATCTCGTTTTGCTCCATAACCACCATTGAAGCCATAGCTATACAACTTTTGAAGCATAGGATTTATAGGAAAATAAAGATTTATATTTTTTGGAGAATGATTTCCATAACTAACACAATAATAATGCCTTAAATTATGAACAAATACTAAACAATAGAATAGGAAATGTAATGTTGACACGTATTTCATTCTGATTTTGAATTCAACTCTTCAGTTAAACTAAATAATCACAAAAATAAACTTTATTTAGATTTCAAAACAATTGACTTAAAATGATAAGTAGTTGAGTCAAAGTTAAGCAAAAGTTTGTATGTTTTGCATATTTACAAGTATTGGTTTTCGCTTTTATTAATGTTCAAAATCGTTTGGGTTCGACCACATGTAAGAAGATATAGTGCGCTCGCGGTGCTTAAAATAAGGATTACTAAACCGTATCTAATGGAAAATAAATATGAGTTAAGCTATAGTTTGGAAGAATCGCCTATTTTAAAGCTTAATTTTTTGGTTGTGCCACACACTAGCACTAACACTAACACATCTGTTCCTTGCATTTGCATTTCTCTAAAATGTTTTATAAAGTTATAATCAAATGCGTACCACTTATTCATCCGTTACCATTCTTTGCACTTTGTTATACAAGTCAAACCTCAATATTCAGAAAATTTATCTCTATATCAATTTTTTTTATGATTACTCACTTTTATTGACTAAATAACTAATAGACAAATTTTATTAATATTTTCTTTTCGTTTTTTTATTAGTTTAAGTGAAATCAATAATTAACTATAGAAAATATTTCCTGGAAATGCACTTATTTTATTAGTTTAGAAATTGATTTGTTATTTCAAAATTATTAATACATTTATTGATGTGTCACTTTTGAGTGGGATTTCTGTGAACTCTTTTCAAAAGATTCCTCTAATTTTTCGATATTTTTCAGAAACATTTTTTCATCTCTTTCTTTATTTTTTTTCGCGAAATATGGTTTTATTGCTCTTTCAGGCTTCAAATCTTTTTATAAACTCGATTTTCTTGCATTTCTAGATTAGTGAACATAACTTTTATATTAAAAAACATAATTCATAAAAATAATAAAATAAATTACTGAGTGTTTTACTTAACCAAACACTCTATTCTTGTTAACTTTGATTAACTTTTTCGAAATAAACTTTTTTTACTGTTTGTAAATTTAGAAATATTGCTTCAATCGAAGTGAAAGTTTATGACATAAACACATTGTGTTTTTCATTAAAGAAATTTTTCTAAATCTCACTCAAGCGACAAATGTTTTTTATAGAATTCTTTGAAATTTGTCCAAATTTTTTCTTTTAAAATTTAATTTTAACGTTTTATTTGTACTTCAAATTTATAAATAAATAAATATAAAGTAACACAACTTTAGTAAAGACTTAAAAGAAGCTCTTTTGAGATTAATTTTTAAAATAATCTTTCAGATTATTGCGCAAGAAGATTATTCTTCAAAGAACTGAAGAAGAATAAAATAAAGAACTGAAATGAGGAAAAGTAAAATTATTTGATAAAGTAATACTTTTAACAGGATTTGGTTCAGATTTCCTAAAATGTCGTTAATATTTTAATGATTCAAAGTTTGAATAAACAAAGTTTGAGAGTTATTATCAAATTGAAATTAACTACAAAACCATCAAAAGTTGTGTTTAACTGTAATTTTAGCCGCAATTAAAAAAGATTTATGTCTAACTTTCTCATCATTAAATTCCCAACTTTTATGTCAGCCTTCACTTGACTTGAATTTGTAATAAAATAGTCATAAACTCGTAATATTTTTATTATAATAGACTTTTGCTCTATTTGTTTAGAGATGTATTCAATACAAAAGTTAGCATTGAATTAAAAGTTAGACAAATATTTGAATCTTAGATTAAATCAAACACGAAAATAAAGAATTTTATGAAATTTTTCAATGAATAGAGATTGAGATCAAGATTAAAGAAATATATTTTTATGAAAATAAATAAATTTCTAAGATTTCCTCTTTGCTATTCAACTCACGAGGAAGTGAATGAAAAGGCATGAAAACAAATACTAAACATAATATACTTATTGTCAAAAAACATTATAAACTTATTTATGTTGTTATTTATTTTTAGAAGTTTTAAAATGGGACTAAAATTAAGTCAATTGAAAAAAACTCGATTCAGTTGTATTTAATGGCATGACATAAAAATGACAAATAATTTAGTCATTATTGAAAAATTGTTCTGGAGTATTAAGGACTAAAATAAGAGCAAATCATACACTAAAGTGTTAGAGGCATTAGTCGTTAAATATAATTTGGATCAAAATTAGCCTTTAAAATAAGTTAGTTATAAATTTTCAACTCATGTAATGTCAAACGCAACAAAACTTATCAGTCATTCAGCACTAACTTAATAAATGTCAGACTCAAACTCGTATCAATTTCTTATCTAATTAGTGGTTAGCCTTTGAAACTAAGTATTTGAGTGTCTCTAAGGAAACAACCATTAGTTATATATAAATAAAAATATAAAAATAAAAGTCAGTTTTCATTAATTAAGTGATGCCTAAAGAGATTCACAAATAAAATTTTTGTGTCCGCAATGTTTAGTTCACATCAATTTATACGTTGTTTATCATCTCAAACATGGGGTGTGTTGTCAGGGATTCGGATACTCGACATGACACGAATACTGGCCGGGCCTTTCTGTAGTATGTTATTGGGAGATTTAGGGGCAGAGGTTATCAAAATTGAGAAACCTAACAGTGGTGATGAGACGAGAGTTTGGGGCCCACCCTTCGTATCTTCTCATATGTCGTGCTATTTTGTGGCCGTTAATCGTAATAAAAAGGCACTTAATTATAGCTTTAAATTAATTTATCATTACTTTACCATTGCTTCGATTGACTAATTATTAGCTATTTTTAGATTAAGTCATTCTTTCGCATCAGAATATTTATTATTAAAGAAACATTTTTTATTCTTGAATAATGTACCCTATGATTAAAATGAATTATTTCTCAACACTGTATCGAATATCAAATTATATGACATTAACTTTTTTTTAAAGTTATCCAAAGCTTGTGAAATACTTGAGAAATAATTGTGCGAAAGAGATTAATATTAAAATTATTTGATATACTGTTATAGTTATAGTTATAGTTATAGTTGGATTATTTATGAAAAAATAGTTTGTTTTTAAGTGTGTGTGAAATGAAAC
>JAQIWZ010001818.1:0-10598 GCA_034697245.1 Malaconothrus monodactylus
AAGCAGTTGTAGTAATTTTACTAGATGTAATAAATGAAAAGGCTGTCGAACACGTGTTAGTGATCAGTGGTTTAAATAAAATTCATCGTAATATAAAATTCATTATTAATTTGATAAGAAGCCAAATTTTTTTTATATCATTAGCAATTGATAGTAGTCTTTATTTGTTATTTGCCCATTAAATTCTCAATAATTGACCAGAAAATTATTATTTTTAAGTCATTCATGCGTATTAAATACGAGCTTTAAAAGTTTGAGAAACTTGAGAGTAGAGAAATCTGTAAAACTTACCTCTCAATGCAATTAATAGAAAGGCTTCACTTAAAGATTACTTTAAATATTGATGGATTTAATGCTTCAGTCTTTTCATTAAACTTATTTCAGAGAAAACTTTCAAATCAAGTCTCAATTATCGTCATTCACTTAAAGTTAAAAAGTTTTAAATTGCATTTCTAGTGCTCAAAAAAATAATTAATTAACCAAATTTGCAGTTTCATTATTTTCCACAGTAGGTTTTAAACAAATTTCTTAATTAACAATTAATTTAGAGCTTAAGATGTAAATTATGTGATTATAGCATCTGAGCGATGATGTGGTGCTGTTATTGGCAGAAAGTAGACTCAATGATCTCTGGATAGTACAAACAAAATACACCGAATTATGTTGGCCTGTTTCGATCAAAGCCTGGAGGGAGTGTCGCAAAATAAGCGTCAAGTTGCGCATTCATCTGGTTGTAACGGGAAAAGTTAAAACTGAGGCGAGTTTCTTGTTTAGTCAACCTTAAGAAATGGATTGAATAACTTTCAATTTTTGATTTTTTTTTTCTTTGCTTTCTTTCGTTTCTTTAACTATTTTTTAGTTTTTGCTTTAATCATGTAGTATTAGGCTTACAATGTGAGGGATGACATGAATTATTCATTTTTATATCAAAATTTTCAAGGCTTAAGATTTCATCTCAAACATTGAAACTTTAACGACCAATAAAATATGCCGTAATTTGTAATTTTATATGAAAAAAGAGTATAAAATTATTACATAAGTTTAATTTTAAAAAAATTTTTGAATTGTGAAAGCTTACAAACTTTTGGTATTTTGATTTTCAATTTTGATAAGCGAATGCAAATTTGACACATAAAGTGCATCGCAATCGAGTTTTATTGATGCTGAAAGTAATCATTACTGAATTACACTTCGAGGCATAGCTTTATCTCAAATGCTAAAAAATCAACGATAAAAATGAAAGCATTTCAAAAATGATTGTATTTTCCGAATCACAGATTCTTTGGCAGGAATGTGCAACTGTCAAGTCGATCATTTATGATACACCATATTCTAGGATAAGGAGTGAAACAATTTCAATGGCAATTGAGCTCTATTCTCGAGACTTAGAACACTTTGCTTTTCACGGTCTGCCCAGATTTCATATGCCTAAACATTTCAGTGAGAGAGCGGACACTTCACTGGTAAATACATTATCACCTCTTTTCTCAATTAGTTTAATTGACATTTTGATTGAAATGTTTTTTCAAATTTAATATTCAGTAATTTTCGAGTTTGTTTTTGAAAGGAGCGAATGTATGCCTAAAAACTCAACATAAGAGACACTTTTATTGACACTTTGTTTTTAATTTAAAAATTGTTTGCAAATCTTTAATTAATATAAGTTTTAAACAAAGTATCGTTTTATTATATTTCGATCATAAAAAGTTCGTCTCTTTCGCACTTAAGTTGAGATAAGAGGAAAAGTATATTTTCGATTAATAAATAAATTTTGGTTTATTATGAAGTTATTAGAAGTTCAAGAATTTCAATGTCACGCATGAAAAAGCAATAACAATAAATTAATAACAGTAAAAATGAAATGATAAATAGATGGAAAAAACGTTTATAAATAAGTTATGCAAATATTGCTTAAGTTTCTAAGAAATAATTCAAAATAACAAATGATTTAATGGAAAAATGAAGAAAAGCTAACCTTTTTTTCTCACAATAAGGTATTGTTATGTGAGTCGTGTCCCAATTTGAATACTTTAATCATCCGCGAACTTATATCAACGGCTACTATATTAATTATTATCACAACTGCTCAATGTTTGACCCGATTTCTGGTTCGTCGAAATGCAATTATTAAAAAGTTTGATTGGCAAAAACAAACTGAATGGTCAGATGAGTTTTATAACTGGCTTAAAAATAAGTCGCGTTCATATGAAGACACTTTTGAGGAAGTTTCAAAAATTTTAGGCAAAAAATGGTATCCACTGACTGACGAAGAATTTAAAAGAATAACGCCTGAAATCACTTTCTGAATTCAATTGTATAAATGCTTTTAATGAATCAACTAATTGAAGCGAATCAAAGTATCTTTTTTATATATAATGGTTAGGCTCACAAAGAATAGTAGAATAATATAATTGTGATATCAAGTGTCGGGTCTTATCAGGAATACAGTGATTTGAAGTGTGAAGATTATTAACGTTTTCGTTATTTTAATTATTATTTCACAATTCAATGAATATAAAAAAAGGAGTCAGGATTTTATTGTTGCAACAGTTACTAAAATATAAATCAAATTCAATTTAATTGTTATAATGCAATTTTAAACTAAATACTTCACCAAATTTATATAAATATAGCTTGAGTTTCATTGTTATATCTCGAAAATTGAACTAAAATTTAAGGAAATCTACAGTTTTTTAAAAATGTAAGCGAATTTTTAAACAAAAAAAATTTTTTTTTCATTAATTATAATTTTTCATATTTTGAGTAATATTCAACTTTCAAAAGTTTGTAGTTATAATTTATTGTAGTAAAAGTTGATTTTATTCATTCTATAATTTTTTTGCTCAAGATATAAATTTCTTTTTTTATAAAAGGTTTAAAATTGAGTTCGTTTAATGCATAAAATATTTTTGAGATATAAATAAATAAATTACTTTGATTTATATGCTTGAAATACAGATAAATATGTTTAAACTTTGTATGAATGTTAAAATTTATGAATAAAAACTTGTTTACTGGCATTTAAACAAGAAAAAAATAATGAAAAATTTAGGAAACATTAGCAAAACTAAAGTATCTTTAATTCAGTGTATCTGTTATGACAGAAAAGTACCCTTTAATTAGTAGTGGTTTTGAGTTAACCCGTGAAAAGCTTGAAAAAACTTTGAGCACCACTGGTTGCTGAGCGAAGAAATCCCTTAACTCTATCCATAAAAGATCGCGTGAATCCGTTGCTATCATTCGTTTTATTAGATGACAAACGAGTTCCTAAATTTCTTGAGGCTTTCTGTTGCAAAATTCGATTAGAAGTTTGACGATAGTTTGTTATTGAACGACGCGATACATTAGTTGAAGAGCTTGTGCAAACACCTTGAATGCATTTCTTTCTTTCACCACAAGAGCTGCCTTCAAGTGCTGGATGGGCTGGTGTTGCCCAAGAACCTGATAAACACCATAATTCACGGCATATATTCTGCACAAAATCATTTCATATAAATACAAGTATTGAATACAAGGAATACGAAAAAAAATCATTTAATTCGTAGAAGTATTTATTTTTGTAATAATGAAAAGCTTTTGATAACGAATTGATTTACGTCAATAATTCAGTGAATTGAAGCACAGCAATTTTCTCACATCAATATAATGACAGCAAATTTATAATTTGAAAAGAATCTATTAATAAATTAATGTTGCTTATTATGAAAATTATTTAGTTATTTGCAATGTTTTACAAAACTTAAACTTTAACAAAAAAAATATATTTAAAATGAAATTAATTTTTTGCAATTCGCTGAAATTGACTCTTTATCTACTCCTTAATGACTTAAAATATTTGAATAGAAAAATATGAAATATGGAATTTATATATATTGAATGAAATTCTACCATAAAATTGGAAAGTCAGGAATTTTGCCAATTCATGAAAAGGCCTAATTTGTATCGTTAAGAAAGTCGTTAGTGAGAGTAGAAATCATTTGAAATGAGAATATTTGAAAGTGAATTGACAGTTATTGAGCTATAAAATGTATTATATTTTCGTTAAGACTTGGAATTACTCTCAAAAGTGAGACTCATTTATTAAGTTTATTTCATAATTTTAGATGATTTATAGAACATTAATATAATGAAACATAAGTACTATACAGATAGAGCGCAGTCGCTTTCGCTTTGCTTTAAAGTTAAGCTGTACTAAACTTATGCTATGTTATGGAAACGTTGTATAAAAGTTTATTAATTTTGAAAATTTATTAATAGTTATTAATTAAAATTTTTAATTAAATTAATTTTCAGTAAAAATTCAAACTATTAATAAATTTTGGAAATTAATAAACTTTTATACAATATTTGCATAGCATAGCATAAGTTTAGCTTAACTTTAAAGCAAAGTGATAGCGACTGTGCCCTATCTGTATATGGCATAAAAGATTTTTGAATCATTGAAAAAAAGCTTAGAAATGAATGTTCAGAAAATGCGAAAAATTTTGGCTCTCTTTTAATAATGTTCTTATGCTTTTATTTTGAGATATATGATAACTATGAAAAAGTCTCAAAACAAATATTATAATTTACTCGTTATAACAAAATGTGTACATAACAGGACTATAAATTTAATTTAGAGTCTCAGATTTTGAAATTCAAGACATATTCAGCAAATGCTTTTAACGTTTTAAGACTTTTCCGCACTTTAGTTGTTTGAACTTCTGCCTAAACTTAGAAATGATCCAAAAACTTGAAAGTTTTTCAAAACAAAATTCAATTAGTCTAGAATTATGATGAAAATAAAAGCCTTTTCTATTATAATCACAATTATCCTTTTTTAATGTATGATATAACAAAACAGCTATAAATTATGACTCCTTTAGATAATTGAATTTTTAGGTAATTGTGAAAATCGTAAGACTAATGCATTTTTTACATTTACTCAAATTAATAAATCAGACCTGAATCTTAATTTCAGCTGAAGAATACTTACATTGAATGGCTCTCTAGTCGAAGTGTATGCTGTGTATTGTGATCCTAATGCGAGCTGACATTGTTTATTGGGAGGGTATTGTTCTCCTGGTAATCGATTACTTCTCTCAAAGTTAAGTTCACTGCTTCCAGGATTTGATTCATCGTCCAAACAGTTGGCATTCGCTTTTCTTTTGCAAACAAAAACACCAATCAATTTAGAGAAAGACTTCTTAAAAATAGTTTATTTTGAATTAAATATTACGTTGAAATGATTCAAAAGCGATTGAAATGATTGTGGACTTGAATTTCGTTTTTCAGCATAAAATATTTCATTGTATTTATAAAAAAAATCTCAACATTATATTTATTCTTAGGTTTTTGAGTTCTCATTCTGTTTAATAGTAATACTTGAAAAAATTTGAAAAGTCATAAAAATTTAATAGATTGTCGAAACTTTGAAATACTTTGAAACTTTGATACAGAATTAATTTTATCATATAGTATGTTAGGCATAAAGAAATCATTTTCAATCAGTTGCAAGAATGAGATTTAAAATGAGAAATTATTTGTATTATCAGTTTTCTCCAATTTTTAATTAACAAAAAAACTTTTAATTACAAGAAAAGTAAATAGAGCATCAAGTGAGCTGTAAATACTAATTCAAATAGTGGTCATTCTTCATGAGTTACATAACCAGAAGATTATACTTAAAACATTGGTTTTAGTTCAACAGCAATGTCTAAAACTTTAAGTTCGAAACTGCATGAAACGAAACAATTTTATTTTTAATGTTAGTATATTTATCATGATTTAGAAGCAAATCATTAGTTGGTACAAGTGATAAATGGTTTAAGAAAAGCATTCAATATTATATACATTTCTCTTTGAGTGAATTTTGGTTTTTGAATTAAACGTTTGTTCATTCGCATCACTTATTCGTTGGTTCGCTTAAGTAAATAAACAGTTTGTCGAGCTTTAAGTGGAAGCAAATCATGTTTACAACTATTTGAGTTCAATCTTAAGTAATAGTAATTATTTCACTGATGAGAATAATATTTTTTTTCTCAAGAAAATTTATTAATTTATTAGGAATTCATGAAGTTCTAAAAAAATTATTATCATATGATATTAGAAAATTATAATTTTTAAATAATTAACTTTATTTTGTAAAGAAAATATTTCTTGTTCTCTGTAATTTTAAGATAATTGAATTCAGTATAAAATTTATTTTCAAATTTTGTTGTTTTCAAAGTTTGATTTAAATCATTGGCAGAGATGAGAGATTGAAATAATTTTATTGAATAAAGTTTGTCGCTTAGAAACTAGAACACGATTTTCATTATGAATGATCTACTTTTTTAATTCATAATTCATTATTGTCTGCAACATAACTAAAATTTATAAAAGAGTGAAATATTATACTGAATAAAACGCATTACATAGAATTTCGGATTTTCTCAACATAAATATTAATATTTCATTGAAAAAAATCATCAATCATTTTATTTTCATCGACTTTTTCCTTTAGAGATTTCTCTGAAATAAACCTTTTCTTAGCTTTCAATTTTAGTCACAGAGTAAAAGACCTTCAAATTTATATAAAGACATTCAATTTCTTGAAAGCATAAATTTGAAAACTTTTTGATTTAGTTTTATATTCGAGTTCATTCATCAATTAATAAAGTTGAAAATATTTCTAAACAAGTATTTGACAGTAATTTATAACATAAAACGTTATAAAAATTATAATTGAATTGAATTTTTTCAAGAGATAGAATCCGAGTGAGAAAGACATTCAAACTAATAAAATATAAATTAATTTCGAAAATAGTTTTGACTTTTTTGTATAATATAATATTTTGTAGATTCATTTACGGCGAATAAAATTGATTTGCTCTAAAATTTTGCAAAATATAACTAATCTCTATTCTATTTTTAAACCGGAATTCAAAAAAAGAGCTAACATTTATTTTTTTATCTCATTCTGATTTTATAGCGATAAAGCTCATAAAGCCTTATCAAAGAAAAAATTAATGGCTTTTTAAGTGACTTTACATGTTTGCAGGTATTATAAGCAACAATAAGTGATAAAATAAGTAGCGATAAAATATTGAAAGTCAAAGTATTTCTTAGTATAACTTAAATTAGATGCAAGAATGAAGTGTCTATAAGTGGAACAAGATTTATGATCTAAAAGTTAACTGCACTCAAAATGTTATTCATCGGCACAACTAGCAGTCAATAAAGCATTTACTCACTTCTCATTTATTTGCTGTGTTTCCATAATATTAAGATTATTATTATTACTTACTATCAACAAAGATAAAAACTTTTTACTAACATTTTTGTTTCAAACTTCAATGAAAGTGAATTGATTTCATTTTGAAATTAACAAATAAATTCGAATATCTTTCAAATTTTCTTTTAAAAAATGATAAAAAAGTTTAGTCTTTGGAATTCAAACAGTTCTGAATGAATCTAAAATCTTATGCCTAATGAACATCGAAAGAGATAATTAAATTCTGTTCTCAAAAATAACTCATAAAAGCAAACTTTTTTGAGGCAATAATAGTTATCAATAGATTATTATTATTTTCAAGAAACAGATTTAAGAATGAAGCAGAGTTTACTTGAAAGAAGAAATTTTTCTTTCAATTCTTTTCTGTCAAATATTTTTTTTATTGCGGAATGAAATCAGATTTTAACAAATGGTTCTTATATGGCATATACAGTAAAACCTCTTTATCTTGAACACGTAGATAACTGATTTTTAAAAATATATTTATTAAAATAATATAGAATTAATTTTAAAAATAATTTATCTACATGTTCAAGATAAAGAGGTTTTACCGTAATAGCAAATCAATGGAAAACGTTAATGTATTAAACTTGTTAAAACTTACGATAAGAAGTTCTCCAGATAAATGTTACTACAAGCAGACCAATGGACTTTTCCTGGACCTGTCTTTTCAGACATTATGTACTTATCGCCATCACAGTTATTACCATTTCCGTCGTGTAAAATTCCAAGACTTAAGAAAACAAAAACTGAATTAAATTGTGTCAAACTAAACATCAAATCAGTGCAAGAGTTGCTTCTAATTAATATATTATAACTTTTGTCACGAAAGAGGGCTTTTTATTGAATTAGTTTCTATTCAATTTATAATAAACTATAAATTTAATGCAATGCTATCAAATTTTTATAGCTTTAGAAAAAAGTGTCACATGAAAAGACATATACATTGCTTACAAATATAATTGAATTTCTGAAGGACAACAATATATAATTCAAATAATTTCTAATTTCAACTAATCGTTGAGATGAAAACATTACTATTTAGTAGTCTTACCCAGTGTTTGAGGATATGTAGTCCGTCAACACTGGGTAGATATCCAAAGGGCGAGTCGATATACCAATAGATCTAAAGCCGTTTATTCATTAGTATATTCGTTATGTTGACTAATGTATGAATGATTGACTATTCATCAAACAGATTATCAATACATCGTATATATATGATATCTCTTGGCGCACAAATTATTAAAAACGATATCAATGTATTGATATTCTGTTTGATCAATTGTGAATCATTGATACATTAGTCAACATAACGATTATACTAATGAATATACGGCTTTAGATCTATTGGTATATCAACTCGCACTTTAGATAACATTCATTACTATTTATGCATAAGTGCGTACATCGATGAGAACACTGGTAGTAGTGCTCTAACTTTTTCTTATTTTTGTCTAAGCTTTTATACTCATATCAAATTCTAATCAGTGAATTAATTTCTGTCTACTTAAAAATATTTTAAAAGCATTAATAAATCATTTCAATGGAATAAAATGTTCTTTCGAGATATCAGACATATACAAGTAATAAATCCAATAAAATATATTAAAACAAGAGAAACATATCGGAAATACAACGCAAGACCACTTATCGACATTGTTTGCTCTCATGCTATTACAACAATCATAATTTGAATTCATTCTATTCTTTTCTGAGTCCACATTTCTATTCTTCTCTGAATCGTATGGTTTTATCATTGTCTTAGTGAAAACCATTTCCACAAAATTCTGTTAAAATGAAACAATTTTTAATATTTGAAGAGATCTTCAGTAAACATTACAGACTCACAGAATCATAACATTTTTTATGCTCATTATTTCTAATCTGATTACTTCTCGATCTTTTCATAGCATCGCTTTTCAACATATATCCAACAAAAGCGTATTCCAGAAGTGCCGCGAATACCATCAGAAAACAAAACTCGAGAAATACATCAATAGATTTAATGTATGATATTTTTGGTAACGAATCGTTTGTACTCGTTATTAATGTTGTTATCGTCAAAACAGTAGTCACTCCAAGAGCTACTTTTGCGTGAGAGTCCTGTTTGTCCAGCCAGAAAGGTATCCACGATATGATGACTATAAGACAGGCCGGGATATAGACCTGAATCAAATAATAGCCTATCGAACGCTCAAATAATATTTCGCATGTCAGTCGAGAATTACCGGCTAAACAAACAATTTTTAATTTGATTGTAACCATAAAAATATCCTAAAAAATTTTGCCTAATTTACAGTCTATCAAATTCTAACCTCTATTATAAGTTGAAAGTTTGTGTCCAACAATTTTGAATTGAGGTAATTCAATATCATTCGAAATAGAGAAAGGCTCTGGCTTTTCAAGCCATTTGTATATTAAGGTCTTATTCGTGTGCCCGTCTTTTTTTCCGATGAAATTATTGAAGAAAAAAAATATATTTAAAAGGGAGACTTTGTATTGTATTTCAACTGAATTGTGTTGAAAACATATTTTGATCAATTAATTAAAAATATTTAATAATGTTTTTTGTTTTAAAAATTAATGTTTTATTTGTTTGAGGTGTTGATAAAAAGACTTACAACTCTCTAAAATTATTCGACAAATTTGTCGATCCATTGGAAAATATTGAAGATTCATTGGACAGCTGGCAATCAATGTAAACCTTTTGATGAGATAAGGAAAATCACTTAAACATTTTAAAATTTATGCACAGAAACAATTTATTAATGTAGAAGTTATTGGAAATGTTACCGTTGGCTTAAATAAATTTGTCCATTCGATGAAATTACAGTAAATATATTAGGTTTAGGGAATGAATGCAATGAAGATTTCTTTTCGTTTGAGAAAAAAGTGTCCGGAATCCAGATTTTTTCGACCAATTCTGATTCGATATACAATTCTGAAAAATTCGCAGAATCAAAAGCCAACCTTTTATCAGTCCATCTTTGACGTAAATAGATTTTTGTGTCTAATTCCTATTTAAAATCAAATGAATTCAAACTTTTTTTTAACATTTAACAAAATTTGATTCATTTTTCAAATTTTCTACCATTTGTGATTCAGATATAGAACTGATGTCTATTAGGTGCAAAGATATTCCAACTATAACGGGCGCACCTAATTATAAGTTAAGAATGATTTGTAAATCTTATTTATGAATAATTAGAGTTATTTTTGGCACTCGCATTAACATTAGATACCCACCCCCATAATTAGGTCTGAACCTCTTATCGTATCCATTTTCAAGAATCGAGTCCAATATTTCAGTTGCATTTATTCCAATATCACTTAATTTTTA
>JAQIWZ010001819.1:0-10598 GCA_034697245.1 Malaconothrus monodactylus
TTTTTTTCATAAAAATATAAAACTATTGATGCGATAAAAAAATATGCGAAAAAATGTTGCATTTATCAAAAAATAAAATCTAATCTGAATTTATTTTTGACAATGAATAACATGAATAGTAAATCAGGTTTCATATTATGCCCACAAATATAAGTGACTCATAGCCTGTGGTTCAAAACTATGAAATCAGAGAGAATGGCATTTGAGAGGAGAGAGTGAAGAGATGATAATAAAAGTGGACTATTTTTTGTTTCCCATTCTCTCCTACTTATAGTTCATAAATTTCCTAATAATAAATCAATAGAAGTCCATAAACTTAATTATTATCGCAAACAAACTATATTTTATTATTCACTAAATGTTTTCGGAAATAAAATCAATATTTTTTTATAAGATAAAAGTCTATGAATTTTTGTTAATACTTTTTTCTTATAGACATTTATTTGCGATAAAAAAGTATTTCAAGTGACTAAAGATTTAAAAAGAAAAATTTTTCTTAATATTTAAACAGTTTCAATATTTGTAGACAATTATGAAATACTACTTTTAAAAATGTATTTATTATGTTTTGAGTTCTTAAGTACGAGAGGAAGAGATTTAAGAAAACATTAAACTTAAAAAGAAGTTTAGCTCAAAATGAAAAGAGAAACTAAACATACACTCTATAGTAAAATATCGATCGGATGAGAGCCTGGAGTGCGATAACAGCAAAAAAGAAAACTTTTCTCCTCTGAATATGAATCTCTCAACTCTTGAAAAGGTATATAATATGAGCTGTAAAACAAACTTTTCCAATCCCTATATAGCCATTCAATAGTATTATAAAAGTATTTGAGGCAACCTTACAGTACATAACAGAACATAATTAATGCTCAATAAACTCCTATTACTCAGTAATCCTATAGTAGATTTTTTTCTCTCTTAATCAAATGTTTATAAATTATGTTTAGATTATTTTCAAACCCTTTAATAGAAATGAAAGGCAGTTATAAAGTCCCCGTACGTCGTATTTTATGATTAAACTATTGTTAAGTCAGAGGAGAACTAACTTTTTATATAAAGAGAGAAAATAGAAAAAAAGTTTCGATCGATATTAGAAATGATTTTCTTGTTCACAACAGAGTGAAAGCTTAAATACTATGAGTGAATGTTTGACTTCAATGCTTTGAATAAATAATAAAAGAAGAAAAAAAATTGTATTAAGAATTAAAAAAATTCGACTCTACCTGAGGATCAGTCTTCAGTTTGGAGACTGCGATCTGCAAACAAACAATAATAAAACTTAATTGAAATTTTCATCAAACAATAAACAAAACTTTATGTTTGAAAGTAATTTAGAAAATGGTCGAAACTTTAGACTTAGAACTGAAGCACAAATAAGTAAAGAAATCGTAAAACTTTTTTATCTCCGACTAAATCGATATTTTTGAGCTTTGATTTAAACAAAATTTCTAGAAATTGAGATATAAAGGAAAATATATTTAAACTTCAGTTTCCTATTAATTATCTTTTTATCTTTGTCGAGAAAAAAGTTGGCACAACATTTAATATATTTTTATTTCTCAAGTTTAATAAAACTAATAAACCTGATAAATAAAAATTCTCAGAAATTATAAATATATATATTTATCAAATATATACATTTAAACAAAAAACTTATTTATAGACTTATTTGAATATAAATTGATAGGAAACTAGAAATTCTTGAACCGAAACATAATTTAATAAAGTTTGAAAGAAAGCAAAAATAAAAAATATAAATAAAATACTGGTATTTATGTTATTTGTGAACTAAATACGAAAATACGTAAATTAAAAATTCTGAAGTACTTGAATTGAAATAAATTAAATTATAAAAAATTGAGGAAAATATAAAAAAGACTTAAGTATAGTTTTTATGCTAAAAAATGGAGGAATACTTTTGTCAAACACTAATTGAGAGTAAGAGAAAAAAACTTTTTAACTAAAGGTTTAACAATCAAAACTAATTAATTTCGGTTAGAAGTCATTCACAATAATTAACTATTTATTAGTTTGAGAAAAATTCATTAATTATAAGTTCTTATTAAGTATTTTAAAGTCCATGAAAAATACTATTAAATAAAAACTTGACCTCAAACTAAAAACAGAAGTGAATGTAAGAGAAAAAATCATTAGTTTTAGAAAACAAGTGACACTAATATGAAGACAAATATATAGAAAAGGGATTAAAAACAAAACTCAAAAGTAATGCGAAAGAAGTGGTAGAAAGAGATGAAAAACTATGGAATTTGAAAAACAAGAGCAAAAAATTTTTTTATTTTTTTGAAGAAATATTATTTAAATTAAAGTTTAATTTAAATAAAATGTTTAAGAAATTAGTGGTAATGACAGACCTGATGGGCCAGAATTGTCTTCTTTAGCTGCTGTTGAATTGTAAACAAGTCTTGAGAAGACATTGTTATCATTGGTTGTGACACAAGAGTGAAGAGCACACAAAACAACTATTAAATTGAGAAAAATTTTGTTTTCAAGTTGAAAAAACTCTATAGAAATTAAATACAAATTTTTTTTCTTCACTTAACTATAAATTTAAACTAAAATTTATTTGATTAAAAAATTTTTATCAAAAAAGAAACTAAAGTTCTTATTATTAACTTTCTATCATATTTCATAATTAAGAAATTGAGTCTTAGTTTTGATGAGTTTAGAGAAAAAAAATTTTTTTTTTTTATTATTAAAGATCAATTTATTAAATATTGAATAGAGCACTAACTGTCCCAATGCTATACAAAACTGTAAATCCATATAAAATACAGAAAAATTATTTTATGAGAAAAATTTTTTTTCTCTCTCTCTTTAGGGATTATTAGTGCGCGTGAAGTGATAGTAACGGCAAAGTTTGCCTCAATTCGGTTCTAAACTAGAAGTTGTCTCAAACGTTGTTACCCCACATTTAACTCTTATGCGAAGCGCTTCTGACTTAGTTTTGGTAAAACTAAACGCTATATAACCAGTAAATTACAGTATATTTCGCTCTCTCTCTCGCTATATATAACGCAAACTAAAGACCTATTTTTCTTATTGATCTATTGCTTTATTATTTGAATTTAGAATTTCTACACAATTTACATATAAATTGTATTCAAATATTTCATTACTATAGCTCTCAATATGGAAGTTGAGAAAAAAGTAGATAAAAGTTATGCAAATGTTTCCAAAGGGGCAAACAATTGATTATATAATTGTTAGCTATTCACTAATTATAACAATTTTTATCATTTCTTAATCTGTTTATAAGAATAAAGACTAGTTTTGAGACATTTTTTAAACATTAATCAGAATAAGAGAAACTTTTCTTAAAATAATTTATTTTAAAAACTTTTGTTTGAGTTCTTGAAAGCGATATTAAACTCAATTTAAAACTCAATTAACTTACAGTTAACACTAAAAATAGAAATTTTTTAATTAATTTAAACTTAAAATTCAGTTAAACAATAGTTTAGTTATAATTAGATTGAATTAAATTTGTTTCAAATAAAGTTTTATTGACTTAAGCGCTAAATAATAGGAACTATTTCTCAATTCAAATATAACTATAAAATGATTGCAAAACAACAAAAAAAATACTAAAACTCAATCAAATTTTAATAACTTTTGATACAAAATAACTTTAAAAATAAACTTAGAATTCAATTAATTCAAAGTCTAATTAATTAACGAAAAACTAATCAATACTTACGTTAGAAATGATTTTGACTTTAGTTTAATTGAAAAAATTGTTTTTAACGATTATTACGTTTTGAAGTAAAGGATTTCTGTCTTTAAATCAAAAAAAATGAGAACTTTTCATATAATTTGTATTCATTTATAAGTCTCTAAAATATTATTATTTTATTTATCACTCAATTAAGGATCAAATGATTTGTTGTTTTTAAATAGTTTTATAATTGTTAAGACTTTTTACTTATTAATTAAATTAATTTTAAGTTTAATTTTCCTCAAAATAATTGATTGAAAAAATTTTTTTCTCAACAAAAGTATTTTATAGGACTTTTAGAGCGGATATTATAATAAATTTCAACACTCTATACATTACTTATTGAAATACTTTTGATTTATTTTGAATTCAAATATATTAATGCTATCAATAGTAATGTTTAGAAGTTTTCAGATTTACGTGTAATTCAAGTATTGAATCAATTCATAAAAAGTACCAAAACTTTACTTTCATATAAAATGTTTTAGGCGTTCACCAAATTATTGGATGATTTTGGATATAAAATGTCAAAAGTATTCAATTCAATATAGAATACGTTTTTAGGGGTTTTTTCATTTTTTATTCAAAAATTGTTTTTTTAATCAAAAATTTCAATTATTTTACAATAAAATTAGACAAAAGTTTGAAAAGTTATTATAATTTTATTATTAATAACAAAACCAATGCATTATTTAATAGTTTTATTTCATTTTGAGGCTTATGTCATAAAAAAGGGAAAACTTTTAATAAGTTTTCAAAACTAATATTTATGTAAAGAAATGAGTTTAAAGTCCAGTCGCAAGACTTACGCGCGATTTAAATGTTCAAACATTTAAGACATTCAACTCAAAACTCATTTTAGTTTATCATTCATTTCAATGTTAATTAATTAATTGGTGCCAAAGATGTCCAAAATGGAAGTCGAGGAATGGGTTTTTGGTGACAATAACAATAATAATAATAGTAATGATAATAAAGACAAACAATTATTGATCGTTAAGAAAGAGTTGAATCAAAACAATGACTCAAATGTGAGACAAACTAAAGATAAAGAGTTTTACGTAAAAGACTTTAATGTGAAACAAATGGACACGAATTTGTGTTTTTCCAATCATTTAGAAATTGGATGTTTTCGTATTGACGCAAATCAATGCTATAATGACTCTAATGTTGAGCCAAATCTCTTGCAGTCATCACTTTTGGACGCAATCGTCAAAAAACATATCAATCTCTCCGACGGTATTAACAATCAATTGATTGAAAAATAAAATTTAATTCAATTTATTTAATATTTGAGTTTTTAATAGAGAAAAAAGAAATGTTTTTCTTATTGTTTGCGTTTGTTTTTAATCTAAAAAATAATTTCTTTTATTAATGGTTAAGGTTTTAATGAGTCGACTATTATTCGAGACTATCGTTCGTATAAATTAATGAAATGGAAATATTTTCTGACGTGGATTAACAAATCACAGCTATTGAGAAATAGATCGCCTCAATTGATGCCAGAGTTTATCTCGTTTGGAGGTCTGTTCACGTCATTAATGATGACTCCGTTCAATATCGAGTCGTGGACTTTATTAGTTTGCAAACATCGAAATTGTATTTTTATGAATAAAGTGAGACTTGAAAATGAGAGAAACGAATTAAATTCAGTTAACTATCATAATAAAGGTCTTGTCGATCGCGGACCTTATTTTGCCTCCAAATTAACTTCACTTATCACTAAACGAAAGGATGAATCAATTGATGAATCGGTTGACTCAGTCTTAAACGAATTTGACAAATATTTCGCTATTTATGAACCAAATATTGGTTAAGTATTTCATATTTAAGGCTATTGATGGTCTTTAATTCAATTTCTTTTACTGATATTTTTAAAAAAATTTTTATACACAAAAATTGCTAAAACTATTTGTTTCGTTCACCAATTTTTCATTCAGTTATCAAAATTTCATTAAAGCTTAAGTTTATTTAAACCAATTTCTTTGAAGGCTTTAATTAAATTTGATTTAAAATTCTTAAAGGAGAACATCGTTTGCTATTAATGAATGAATTCGATGCCGTCGATGAGGAAGGAGTTCGTTATGAGATTAAATGTGCCAAAAATGTGCGATATCGTCAAAAGCTACTCAACTGGTGGTCGCATTGTGTTGTCGCTGACATCGATTACATACTCATTGGATTGCGTGATAATAACGATATACTCAATCAAATTGTGAAACTAAAGACTGAAGAACTGCCAGAAATGGATGAATTTCGTTGGAATCGATACGAGTCATTCAATTTTGTCAATCGATTCTTGAATCACATGAAAGATCTGTTCAAAGAGGCAAATGATGGCGACATTTATAGAGTATCGCATCGTAAAGGAGATCGAATTGTCAGAAAAACTAAATTAATGGATAATAAACTTTTACCCGATTGGTTCTTAGAGGGAAAACTTGATGAGAATGTGGCGCAAATCATTATTTGATTTGAGTCTTTATTTTCTTATTGAAAGCATTCAAAACTAAGTCATTATTTAATTATTACTTTTGAATTATATCTCAAACTTTTGTTCCACTTTATTATTGACCCAATCGATTGATTACCTGTTCATGAGTTCCTTTGACTTGTATTAAAATTCGTTAAAAGAGAGTTATTGAATTATTTATTGAGAACAAATCAAATTATTGAAACATTATTTAATAAGAGAAAAATTAATATTCAACTTATTTAGTTTGGCTTTCAATTCATATTAAATATTAAGTACAAATAGACTCAAATGTTAAATTCCTCGTCAAAGACATACATTAGTAAAAAAAAGTTCTAATGATGACAATTCTCGAAGTCATCATCAGTTTTATCCCAAATAGACTTTCCATCTCTGCATTGAATTCCTTGAATTTGATTAATTAAATGATTCTTCTCTCTCAACAGCCACTGAGACTTACAGTCACAATGAAAAGGATTGAATCCTCCGATATTTATTTTGTTTCTTTTGTCGAGTTTGAGAATTGGTAAAAATATTGATTCATTTAAATATTGTATTTGATTGTTATACAAATGAATAAATAGTGGTCTCTTTGCGTTAATAAAAGCTCCGGTCGCGAAACTTAATTCATTCAAATAATTATCCGATAAATTAATGACTAAACTATTATTTGATGGTTTCTCAAAATCGAAAGCATTTTTTGAGATGTGGTTAATCTTTTGATGGGAGAGTTCAATATATTTAAGATTTTTTAAATTATAAAACGCATAATCGCCTACAGTATGTATCAAACCATAAGAATCACTAATACTCAGAGGAATAAAATCTATAACTGATAGCTTGTCTTGATTTTCATTACTAAAAGCATGAGCTGGTATTGACTTAATAGTTATGCCTTCACAATGGATCCATTTAAGGTTCGGTAATGAACTCAAAGCATCAAAAAGTTCTCTCAAACTTTCATCAGTTTCGCCTAAATTTGATTTTCCGATTTGATGAAATTCTTCGACAAGTTCTTTGGTTCCCACAAATGCTTGTGATGTTATTCTTTTCAAATCGATTGCATTAATAATAAACAAATTGGTGAATGTTATTCCGTGGAACAAGTTCTCTATCAACCCTTCGATTTGATTATTTTGAAGTATAAAACTATCAAAATGTTTGTTCTCATGTTTCCAATTGTTGGCTACATTTTCGAATATTTTACTTATATTATAATTTTGGGATCCGCCACAAGTTATGCTCAATTCTTCGCACTCACACGGATGTAACAATTCAGTCGGTGGACATTCATTACAGTTTATTGTTATGACACAAACTTTGAGTATTAGGAGAAGTTTGATTACAGACTTTAATAGTAAACCTAATTCCAATATAATTAAGTAATTATAAGAATTTAACAATAGAATTGCATTCTTGAGGCTTAAGCTCACCATTTGAAGACATTTCGAAGAATCTAATTTTCTATATTTTTATAGAAATATTATTCATTATAAAGACTAATCAAAAGGGTTGAATTATAGTGCGTTTTAGGTTGCGATAAGAGATAACAAAACGATTCTTGTGAATGATGGAAACCAAAAAATTTAGCGCAAAAATTCGTTCCTTTTCGAAAACTCTCGTATCACACAATTTAATCAGTGAATAAAACAATGAGTCAATTGCATTTTTCACGAGTTTGACACAAATGGGATTTAATGTTATTCAACAATTAATATGTTATGAATATAATAATCAATGATATGAACAAAAAAACTAATTTGATTTCATAAACTTTAAAAATTGGATTAAAATTTCAAAAATAAAAACAAAGCCAAATGACATAAAGATAAATATACATTAATTTAAAAGAAAAAAATTACAATAACAATTGCTCGTAAGCTCAAAGCCTCACAATTAGTGCTGAATCTAATTGTAAGTTTTCACTCAACCACAGAAATCCTCAATCTATTACTCTTGCATTTATCAAACGGAATAAGTTCAATATTAAACACTTTATTAGGTCCTACTTTACACTTGGCGTTGACGATCTGGTCCTTATACTTAAGGCTATCTCGTATAATCCAATATGATTTGCAATCACAAGATAGCGGATTGTCGATAAGTCTTATTTTATTTCTTTTATCAACTTTAAGAAAAGGAGCAAAAATTTTCTCATCCAAATATGTCAACTGATAGTTCCAATACAATTCCAGATGAATCGGACGCTTTGAATTAAGGAATATTCCTCTTTCAAAACTCGTATTATTAAGTCTATTATTTCCCAAATATATGTAAAGTGTTTGATTTGATCTTTTCTCAAAATCGAAAGCATTCGCAGGAATATAATCAATGCGTTGATGAGAAAGATATAAATATTTCAAATTATTCAAGTAATAAAAAGCATAATTGCCGATAGTCTTAATGTAGCCGTTATTAGAACCATATTTATTGAAGTTTAAGTCTTCTAACTGTCGATTAAAACCAGGGATTTTTCCAAAACCAACAGAAGAGATAACTTTTAAGCGATTCTTATTTAACCAAATTTTCTTTGCATTCACTAAAGAACTTAAGGCATCAAACAATTCATTCACATATTTATCGTCTCCTATCTGTGATTCTCCCTTAAGAATGAATTCTTCGACAGTAAATGTGTTTCCACTGAACGCATTCGAAGCTATTTTACTCAAACTTAAAGCATCTTTTATTGTAATTGATTTGAAAGTTATATTAGAAAATACGTTGTCTTCAAGTTCTGTGATCGCTGTGTTATTCAAAACAAATTCATTAAAACTTCTATCGCTATTATTGTTTAAATTATTGCTTAAATTGTGAAAAATAAGTCTAAGATTATAACTGACATCTCCGTCGCAAACAATTATCATATCATCACTGCATTTACACGGCTTTAATAATTCACTTGAAGGACATTTTGCACTTTGTATTTGTTTTGCTGAAGAAAGTAAAACACTTAACACAGTTATTATTAGCATTAAAAGGTGACCTAAAAATTGAATGAATGAATAAATAAATTGAATTTTAATATCAAGATTTGCTTACAATAAGACTTACTTTTTATTATCATTTTTGAAGAGTTTTTAAAATTAAAAACTTTTTATGAGTGATAGTAAAACGCAATTTAGACTATTTTCTCAAAACATGTTGATGTGATTGATTTGAATTTCACCTTCGATTTTCAAAACGAGGTCATGTCTAACTAGTATTAGTCGAGTTTTACAAATACTGCGAATTAGATCCGAGTGATGTTTAACTTTATTAAAGCATTTTTGAGTTACTAACGGAAAACTTGTTCCTTTAATTTTGTTTCGAAGACATTGAACTTTTATCTTTAAATTATCTAATGAGGAAATAGATTGTTTCGAAATAATGAATTATCTGAAAAAATAATTTTTATCTTATAGTTTTTCACCTCAAAAAATTCAAATCCAAGAACTAAAAATTCATAATAGCTTTCATTGGTTTTAATTAACTCTCATATTCTGGTTTATGTCATTCAGGTCTTTGTTTTTGAGCCTAATTTTTATACGTTGTTTGAATAAGATTTATTTGATAGATAGAAAATTTCTCAAAAGTTTTAATTTACTTTTTTATTCACCAGAAATTTTATCCGTGAATTGTTTTTTATCTTTAATATTAAATTCATTTTAATCATTGCTCTGGAATTCAGATTTGGCCTCAATTTTAATTACAGAAAGAATTTAAATGAGTAAATATTAAGAAATATAATTGTTTGAAAGTTTAAGTTTTATAGTTTTCATAACAATTCATAAATGAATTTGAAATCAATATATGATCTAAATTTTGAGAAGCTATCAGTCAATCAAATATCAGATTTTTTTATGACAATATTTGAAATGAGTTAATTGGGGTTCAAATATAGACACAAAATGAGCACAACGAGCGTCTATAACACTTTCAATAAATTGATTCTCTTCTTTTACCAAAGATTACAAATGAAAATTACGTCAATTTTGCTATCAATCAATATTTAGGCGAATATTTACTTAAAGAAAGATATGAATGAATTCAAACAAAATTTTCAAATTATAATTATTTCATTGCTTTTAGTGATTTGACTCAAATTAATTAAAAACAATAATTGATTTACAGATTATTCTTAAAGTTTAGAAATCAAATTATAACAAATTTTAATAAAGAGACAATTGTTTTGATCAAAGATTTTATTGCATAGAATTCATGGCTTTCATAAACTGCAAATAATTAAAAAGATTTTAAATATTTTAGAGTTAGAACTGAAGCACAAAAACTTTAGAGATAAATAACTAATGAATGGATGCAATCAATTATGAGACTCGAGTTATGAACTCGTGTTCGAGCGCTTTTTTTGCAGCAATTCTTTGTTCAGGATCGGGTTCTAACAGTTTG
>JAQIWZ010001820.1:0-10597 GCA_034697245.1 Malaconothrus monodactylus
ACGCCTATAAGCAGTCACACAGACATTTTTGAATATTACAATATAGATTAAAAAATGATAAGAATGTCATGACTAGAATTGATTGAGAGTTGGACGTAGAAAAAAGTAGTCAACTTTTATGGCAATATGTACTCTATGGTAAAGACCACTTTGAATTTTATTGCCAACGAGTGACTCATCAATAGCAACACGGAGTAAGAGATTTAAAATGGCAAATAATACTGACGAGTGAGAGACGCAATAAAAACTATATATTTTTTAGTATTGATATATTGAAGCTCTTTTCTTTTCGCCTGCAAAGTGCCTAATGTCGAAGGATTCAGTTTTATCATTGGCCATAATCTTTAAAGATAAAGTAGTTCGTGTATTCTCAAGACAGGTCATCAGTGGATCTTTGTTTCTCCTCCCTATAAATGACATTTTCTATGTATGCAATGCATTTCATTTAGTATAACTGTAAGTGCAGTGCATTTCCTAAAGTATTTAAATACAAAGAGAACACCAACACCTACTCGATATCTGGATATTAGGCAAACACAACCTTTACATAGAGATCATAGAGATGTTCAATTTGAGCCGCTTTGCCCTTAGGGTTGATTAAAAAGTGGAGTGCATGGGAAACATTTTGTGATCACATTATACTAATGCAATGGGTAGTATTGAGTAGTATTGGGTAGTATTGGGTAGGATTTAAGGTATGTAAGCAAGTCGTGTACCGATCCTCCCATCCAAAAACCGGTGCTCATTCTCGTGCTGGTGTCTGACAAGGTTCAGGAGCTTCGTCTTAAAATCATTGGCACGAACATTGGCTCGATTAAAAAAAGCTCACTTCAGAGTTAAACAATTGCTTACAATTTAAGTTTTAAAGGGGCGGTTTAATTAACGTAATAAGACTACATAAAGGCATGCAATAATACAACTAAACAACAAACTTATAAGCTTAATAACATTTTATAAGGTAAATCACTTCGTAATCGCATTTTATTTCTTATACTAAATCAAATAAATTTCGTTTTAGTTACCGATTAATTCGCTTTAATTATATCAATAAATCTGTTTTCACTGTATATACAGATAAATTTAATGACAACATATAATTTCATTTACCAAAAGTTGAAACAATCCTTTGATATGAGAATTGATTGATTGCTTACCCGAATTCAATTATGGTGTTGTTCTAAAGTTTTATTGTTGTACTTCTTGCTAATTGTCTATTATGTGGACACACATGCGTCCAAAACTTGAGTTAAAATTAAACGTTGAGCTCATTCAAAGAGCACTTTAGTTGTTTTTCACAGTTAGCACTAGTCCGTGAATTTGTTTAGAAATGATCTTTTAAGAAAAGATGGCCCAAAGATCACATTACCCAAGAGTTTATAAATGCTCGTAAAGTCACTATTTTAAATAACAACAACATCAACAAAAAAGAGCCGCTAATCCGGCGAAGTCTAAACGAAAAAGCAAGTTTACCAGTGATGGAAGTAATCAAGTGGGAACAGTCAGGTTTGCTTCTAATGTGAAATTCCTCTGCTATGGCGTTAGAGCTTTGCCTTGGGTTCAGTCCATCAAACACTCTCGAGGGGGAATCTTTGAGATATGGCTGCATTTCAAAAAGTTAGATATTGTAACTCAAATTGATATTATGAGATATGCCATTAAACCGGATTAGGAGAAGCACTCGATTAGTTCCCGATTTTACTATTAAAGGTCTCAAGAAATTGGATCATTTTTTTGTATTGTGTGGAGGCATCAGATCGTTGAATATAATTTTTGTAACATCAGCACATTCTTATGCCTTTTGCTGCAGCTCATTAACTAAATGCTGAGCCGTAAAGTGTCATTTAGAGGGTATCATAACGTATTAGAAGTATAATGTTTCACATTTCAATTACATTTGCTATGCATCAGATGCTTGTTTAAAACTATTTATTTTCATTACGCCGAAAAACCTATTATTTCACATACGAAAATGTGAAGATTTGATGTTAATGTTAATGTTAAAACACATGCAAACATTCGCACAAAAAAAACATTTCCCAGCATTGAGTTTAATGTTTAAGTACTGCTATTTTCTATTGTATATTTAGTTACAATTCTCTGAAAGCTGTAATTTAATGCTATGTTCATTGACAATCAATAGAGCACTTATTTGAAGGAATAGTCATTTCATCGTTTGGTAACATTCAATGGTGAGAGGATAACAACTTCTTGTGATTTAACTACAGATAAGCTTTCTCTTAATTATAGACTACATTTACGCTCAATAGACTTTTATTTAGCATAAGTCGCTTCCACAATACAATATTAAATGCAAATTAATTGCGAATGAAAACAACTTTCTCTATATAGTTATATAGTTTAACTTTGATTTCAGATTTGAGATGTCAAGTCACTTCTCCATTTAAATAACTGACTTGTCAGAATAAAATTCTAGAATTCTATTCATATAATTAATAAGAATTATTCTTAGATTCACTTCAATTCAAGTTTATATAACATAATATTAGAGAGTATTCAAAACGTATACTTTAAATGTCTTATAATAAGGTGAGTATAAAAGAAATCTTTTAAGACAAAAGGCCGCCTCTTTCATTTACTCAAAGCCACCCACTCTTGATTAATGGTCCTTAAAAATATTTCTTATCGCTTTCTATATCATGCTTTAAATAGCGTTTGTAATTCGATGCCACACATCAAGTAATACTTCACTAAAGTCTTACACTTCAGTTTTCTAGAGAAGATTTGACTCGATTTTGTAACAAATAGTTTGTAAGAATAAGAAAGTCATTCAATTTTGAACTGTAATTCTATTATCGCATCGAAAATTCAAGTTATTAGTTAATAGAAAGAGGGCTGACTTAAGACATTAAACGTAGTGAATATTTGGCATTTGTTTACCGGTTATCTAAAATCTCTGATTTACATTTTGCAATCTAAATGATTAAATTGATATGTTAGGAGTGATTGGCATAAATATTGCGTATTTACATTTGCTAAATATAAGGATAGGCTCTACATTCGCTCCACATTTGTATGAATTGAGATCAATTACTTTGAATGAGATAAATGACAACTATTATTTCATATCAGATTCTTTTTTCCTAAATAGATTATCATTCAGGCAAGTGACTGTATCAGCAAATAATTTATTAGTAAAACACACCTGAATTATATCTGATAAGTGGAATATTTTTGTTTTGAATTATTAAAATCCCAAACAGAAAATAGATTATAAAACTCTATTGAATATAAAAATTATATGATCTACAAATAGCTCGCAGATATTTTTTGATAAGTTATTCATTCTTTTGCTAACATCGCGAGTTTGTTGAGCAAAAATTGGCTCAACTATCGAATATGATGATCTTTTTTTTTAATCCCATGGCAACAGACAATATTGAGGATTAGTTAAGTTATGCTATCATATATGCCATCATGCATGATAAGTAGGGCTGGGAATCTCACTTCAATATTTGAATATGTGTTTTATTTGCTTCTTCATATCGTATGCATTCAAAACAATCTAATCAAATCGTTAAATAAGCTCTAAAATATAAGCACATATTTTTGCTAAATTTGATACGTATTCAAAACAAATACGTTTCGCAATTTCAATATTTAAAGCATAATTTAGTCAGAATTTAATCTTTCCTCTAAAATTTTTGAGTAAATTTTCTTTTAGGATAATGTTTTTGTTTGTGAGCAGACAGGACAACAATAGTTGTTATGATTTAAATTTCAAAAAGTTGAATGATTCCAAATTTTGATAATTTTCTTCTACAGTCTCGAGTGAAATTCAAACTTACGTGAATTATTTTCAAAAATATTTTCTCGAAAACTATGATTCTTTGTTACTTATTTTGAACATCGAAAAAACCTAATACAAGAATGTAATTAAGCTGATGTTGAATTTCAGTGAATTTGAATATAAAAATCTATCAAAATATTTTGTCATTTTTCCTACATATTTTCAAAGCTGTAACGCACATATACCGCAATAATAAATACATATTCATCTGAGCTCTAATGGTAAGACATCATAGACAGGTCTCAGAAACAAATCTAATTTTAAAGAAGATACGATAAAGTTATGCATGAGAGACAAATGCAAGTCTTACTATTAAGTGCTTCACTTAAGAAGAAACTTCTCTATTATTAAATAAAGTTTGATTTTTAAAGTTTGGTAAAAAGTCTCGCATGAAAAAACTCAAAATTAATTAATAAATTAAATTTAAGCAGTGATTAATGGATTATAGTTTGACTTTAATTATTTTTAAACCTTTAATTAAATTGATAGGAAAACTTTCTCCATAAATGAAAGCTCTTTGTGTTGGAATCTATTTGATGTGCATTTTATTTATTACCGTAAATATAATATTACTCGATATTAAATGAACAGAAGACTCACTGACTTATGAGAGATGGCTTTGACTAAAGAGAATACTACTAGGAATGAGGCAAAACTTGATTGTATTTGGAAATAAAAGTGATGCACGTTTGGTATAAAGTTTCTCTGAAGGGATATGTGATCGATCACTAGATGAATAAGATTAGAGTCAAAGGAATAGAATGACAATGATTCGAGTATTGCATGCATTTTCATGTGTACTCTAACTGTATTGAATCTAAACAGCAAAGTTTATGTCGATGTCTACTCTACTCTATATTCTGTCTGTGTATGTCTTCGCGTGTTTTGCAAAAAGAAAGAAAAACCAAACTTTTGTTCTAATAATCTATAATAAAGTATACGATATGTATGGAAAGAGTCAATGTATTGAAGATATCGCTAATGATTGCTTAAGTAGAATATTATGCTTTTAGGAAATTCAAGACACGACAACAATGAATGAATATTTAGTTTTATTTCATTGATTGTGAAAGTTAGTGAATATTTAGGTAAAAGTTTCGATTTGTCATCAGAGGAATGACAGGTGATGTCTATATTAAGTCCAATAAAATTGAGGTCACATAACATTATTATTTAGATAAATATAATTTATAAGAAATAACAACATTAAAGCTTTATTATGTGGCAGTTCTCGTCACTTATGGCGAACGAATTTATTGCCATCACATGCAAAGTGCGCATCAAATCACAATCGATGTGCTGCATAACCACATAACTAGTTAGTAATTATCCGCTTCAAAGACCATTATAATTATGCGCAACTATTATATGTTGTTCTCTATTCTCAAAAACTTAGTCTACTATTAATTACAAACTTTTTGGGCTTAAAGAAAGAACAAACCTCGAAATTAAAGTTAGAATATCCCAAAATAATCTAATGGTAATGTTTCCTCGAGAGCTCTGATGCGTTAAATGATCTGAAAGCTTATAAAAGTTTGCATTTGTATTGGCAAAAGAGAAGTGATTCACAAGGGATCCCATATAGCGGTTGACACTTTATACTCACAATGACTGCACATATATATAATACTAATAATATATTTTAATTGGACGTGAAAAATGAAATAGAGTCCAATTGAGTCCCCTATCAGGTTGAATATCATTGTAGATATGACTTTAGGTATGACTGTACACAATACTAATTATTAATTATAAATGCTTTAACGATGTCTGTAATGCGTGAGCAGAAATCATAATCAAAGTATAATCAAAGGGTCCGCTTATATATGGCAACGACATATGTTTTAATTAAGTATATCTATTATATCTATTATATACTATGCCTTAATCTCTATTCATGCTTGAAAGATGGTTGGGATCGTTGGGATGGTTGGGCTTCATTTTAGTTGTAATATCACAAGTGACATGTTATGCCTGCTTCACAATTATGCACAAAACAACTTTTCTTTACTAACTTATAAGTTTATGTGCACTGGTATTAGTATTAGCATTAGTATTAGTATTAGACTCTCTATTAGCAGTGAGTATACCCTTATGTTTAGTGTTTAGCAAAACACAAAAAAGAAATCGTGTATTTCATGATCCGCTGTTATGATGAAAATGTTAAGAATGCCGCTGTGTTGAGAATATCAGAATAGACCACCCAATGTAGTCATGCCTTTTGGTCAGTCAAAGACTTCCTCCACCCCTGAACTAAACTATTCATATTGTAATAGACATTGGCTTCAATAATGATTTACACTAAACAGTAATAGGCGCACAAAAATACAATCTATTTTGCAACTAACTTATACAAAACGAATACATGCCTACATCTGGTATGAGCCGATTTTTCTTGTTATTTTCTCGTCTAGTTCTTTCACGGGTCAATCTGCCAATAGAATATCACAATGCATTGATTGCACTGCGCGTATCGTAAGTATTATTCTTTCAATAGTAACTTAACTGCAAACGCACTGCACAAAAGTTACACGAATGCATTTTGGGAATGAGAAAATCAATAAGAAGTGCAAATTGGTTGAAACGGCACAAAAACCAAATGATAAAGTGCTCTCAACATAGGGGGTAAAGCAGAGACATTGAATAGCATTGAACAAGGATGTAGTATATACTCATCACCACTGTCTGTGAAGCAGCTTTTAATCAGCATAAAGGAAGGGAGAAAAGAAGCTAATGAATTATTGAGGAATAGGTCTTCTTTTGCATTCTACTTGTGTGGTTAGCAATTGTTTTTGGCTATAGGCTAGTTATGGTTATGCGAAATGGCATTAGCATAGCTCCAAAGTGACACCTGTCAGCTAAGAATTGAAAGGCCAAGCTTTAGGTCACAACTCAAACCTAAATGTAATACTAGACGAATATGAATCCAATACTCTCTACTGACTTTACCATAAAAACAAACTGCAATCTTTTGTGCCAACGATCCAATACTGACGATCCAAACAAAACAAAGTCGATTGGATTAAAATATGATATGAAACAATGCACATCAGAGAGAGTTGGCCTCAAATGGCAACATATCATAAGAAAAGTTGAGAGTGTGGAGAGACCAGAGACTCAACTGAGAGAGGGGACAATATTGTGAATCATTCACAGCTGTTTTCATGTATTGTGCATTAGCTCAGGCGTGAGAAGCGTGAACTATTAATGATAGCTCCCTTTTATATTCATCAGAATATGACGCCCTATAAATGACATAACAGGCTCAAGAATCACCTGCTTGTGTACCAAAGCTGTAATTTAAACTTTATTTTTTTATTGAACAACTGGCGAACAATTCGAACGCATAAAATTTTGTAAACAATTCATTGGCCTTTTTTTTATTGAGAATTAGTCTCTCGCTTAATGTTTTCGGTGCTATCGATCGAAAAAGGGTGAAGAATAAACAAAATATTGCTTGAGGTATCCCTAAGATGTTTAAAGAAATTCACGCACGTTTCATAGCTCGGCCACCCATCGATACAAACCAAATGTTATAGTCTGAAAAAGTTGCTTTTCCTCCGATTGCATTTGGGTTATTGACCAGAATAGCATTAGATGCTATGAAGCCATGCAAAAAACCTGCAAATGACAACTCTGACGCATCCACTCAATGGAAAGGGTGGAGCACTACTATTCTTCCCTAAATAATGGTATGGATGAAATAATTTTCCCGATTTTTTCTTTGCTTTCAATTAAATATACAAATCTATAACAGAACTGAATATTGTTCGCCACTGTTTGTTGGCTCGCAAATAGTTTTCATATATTCAATGCCTGGAAAAGTGTAGCGATAGTGTAAATCTTGACTCGAATTTCAAGATCAAGTTATAAAAAGCAATTTAAATGCCAGCTTTATATAATCAGGCATTAAAGATTTGTTCATAGACTTGATTGTGGCGATTGGGAGGTCTTTGAAATTGAGATTTGCAATGCAAGAGAATGACGGCATAACTAAGTTGAACAACAATACAAGTATGAAAGTCAAAGTGTTTACTTGATAAACGTCTTTCATGCCATAAACATTAAGTTTTGAAAGAAAAATTGAGGAAAATGACCACTTTTTAGATTCAAGATCAGATTCACTGCTATTGATTTTCTTATTATAACGAATATTATGTATTAAATGCTTGCCGACCACCCCTGATGTGCATTGAGAAAGGCCTTTAGGCAAAGAATTGAAATGACAGGGAGGAGTGTAAAGGTTGCATACAAAAAGATTCACTCCTGACTTACGTAAGTTCGGCGCAACATTAATAACACTTACCCTATTTCGCAATTTGCCAAAACCACCTTTTGATGCCTTCATTATATTTATTGCAAGTAGACTCAAATTATTTTAGACTTTTTTCCCCCAAAAAATAATTGCGACAATGACAATACGTTAATGACAATCTTCTAATGAAATGTCATTTCAATTTAATTCCGGAGGAATGAACAGAAATTATCCATCTCTTAGTCTATGGCGACGCTATGTATGCCTACAGCTAATCACATCAATATTTCGTATTTTATAAAAAGGCAATTATAATATTTTTCACTGCAGAACCTCTCACGGGAATCATAGTCTAAGTTGTTTTGACTGAATAAAAAGATTGGATAATATTCTATTTTATTGACAGATGTTTGGTTTTTTAGCTCAATTTCAGTTCTCATCAATATTGAGCCCAAGAAGAAATAGTATACTTTTATAATCTATTGAAGATTTTTTTCTCAAAAATTGTTTCACAGCATTCACACATCAACATAAATACTGAACAGTGATTTAGTATACAATAGCAACAAAATAGGTTAAGACAAAGAAGAGCTTCCTCTATATTCTCTGCAATAAAATATTATGAAACTTATTGTATATATATTTTTCGCACAAAAACTCATGTGAGTTCTTAAATGCAAATTCAAACTTAGATTTAGTGTATTATTGCATGCATTTCCTGTTCCTATAAAAACTTATTGCGTGCCTGTGAGTATTTTTGAAAAACTTCAAAATAAACATTTAAAAATGCAAATCAGAAATTGTTCAATCGGCAGAAACATTCATTTTTTGCCTAACACTCCGTTCATATTGTAGTTGATACCAGAAAGTTAAAAAATTATTGTTCGAATTTATTTTTCTAAAAAATAAAAAGAAAAATAATAGGCAAAGTTATTTAAATTAAGTTTAAATTCGTAGAGAAATGTTGCTTCAACTTTAGTTTTTTATGCATCACTTGCATGTATATTCTCTCTCTCTTTCTCCCTCTCTCTATCTATCTATCTATATATCTATCTCTATCACTAGCTTTAGCTCAAAATTTAGGATTTGATGTGATTTGAATGATTACGTTCATATATTTTTCGCATACATACAAATTTATAGTCTATTCCCCACTAATGGCGATCATTAGTTCTGATCAATAGAAAGATGTTTTGAACACTGCTATGTTATGCCCTATAATTAATTAATAGAGTCATTTATATTGATCTTGATGTTCACAAGAGTGCACTTTAGACAATATAATTGACTACATCGAAAGAGTCACATTCCTGTCATATGTTGTGGTGAACATCTTTAATAAAAATTGAATTTCTGTCATAATTAATTTTATTTATATCATTGAACGCATATTTCTCAGCATTATTATTAAAGATGTGATAAAAGCCTATTTTGTTATCTGTTTAGTTATCATAGAGTTTAAGGTCTTATTCAGATAAACCTAAAGTTATCGTTAAATAAAAATCTAATTTTTAAAAACTTCAAAACATTTTCATAGTTTGTTTATTGATTTTTAAAAACCAATCACTATTATTGAAGTAAAACATTCTAATCAAAGGTTAAATCTAGAATTTTTCATTACTGATGCTTTACAAAAGAATTTCTCTGCATTTTGTAACTGCTATTCATATCTTGAAAAGTTAGCGATAATTCAATATTTTATATGCTTTTTATCGTTTTATTAACTGAAATGAAATGCCAATTATATTAAATAATTCCAGCTTTTAGAACAAGTTTAATTTTTGCGATAATATATCAAAATATCGACTTATTCTCCTCATTAAGAATTAAATTTGAAAATTTTGAATTAATTATAGAATCAAACTTTTGATATGCCGGTAATTAAATGATGCGAACCAACTCTTCTGTCATTTACAGTCAAATTCGATCAGAAATATCAGTTCAATTTTTGTTCATTAATATTATACTTCATTTAAATCCTACTAAAAATTTTTAACTTTGCTCGAAAAATAATAAAGTATTTATAGAAAAATATTTAAAGTTTAAAGATTATACTTCTTGAAAAGTATAAGTAGAAGTATATTCTTCTATGAATTCAATGATGTGCTCATAGTTTCTTTAATTGCAATTTGTTATTCTGAGCATTTCTAGAAATACCTAAAGTGAGGATTAAACCACTTTATAATAAAAGTAAAATTAATGCATTTTAGATTCAAATTTTAAGGCTTAGAAATGCCACAATTTAGCTTAAACTTAAGAATTGCAAATTTGTGAACGTAAGAACCTTCAATTTTTCAAAGTTAATATATAATACTTTGTGATTGAGACTGTAGTTGGTTTTCAAAAATCTATCAAATTCGACAATTAATAAAATGTGTCATAAATTAAATCTCATATAATGCAATATATTTGTATTAGAGTTAGTGCAACATCTGATAAAGCAGAGGTCGAAAACTAGAGACCCGCGGGCTGGAACAGCCACATAAGCTATTTTTCTAACCCGTAAACATTTTCAAGAATTTTTGCTCTGCAAT
>JAQIWZ010001821.1:0-10596 GCA_034697245.1 Malaconothrus monodactylus
ATTCTATCAAATAGAATATTATGACATTTACATAATATAAATCTCATGTCTACTAAACTATTTTGCGTTAAACAGATTTTTCATCTCAAATATTCAATTTATCATTTGACAGGTCGTCACTATTTTCTGCTTTAAATTACACAAAACCGGAAAACTTTTTAGGGGAAAAAATGTTATCTTAACTTCTTATTCAATATTTCACATTTTGATATCAAATTAATCTAAAGAATACCAAAAGTTTAATTTTTTGATTCAAACTTAATAGAAAATGATTGATTATCACTAGAAAGACGAGTTTTGATCCTATATTTCCCTAAATATCAAAGAAACAGTTGAAGGATAACAATAAAAAAGGAAGAAATCAAGAGTTTAAAAAAAGATATTAAATTCATTTTCCAATTTTTCTTTTCTCAAGACAACTAAATTGTATTTCTGTTCTTTATTCGTAACTTTTTTTTCGCTTAGAAATTAAATTTTGAACTTTTATAAAATCAAAAGATAAAGAAAAAACTTTATAAATCTATTAATAATTTTTCGGTTTCTCGACTTTTAAGATCAAATTATTCAAGCATTGAAATAATCTCTTGAATTTTTTGTTAACTATGAAATCAAATAAATTCTGAACTGTTAATTTGGGCGGTTTTCAAGTTTAGTGTAGCGAATATGACAATACGGAAGCTTCAAAAATACATATAATAGGAAAAGGCATTAAAACTTTCAATGAGAGAGAATAGAAAAATAGAGGAAAATAACACAAAAGCACAAAAATCAGAACCGAAAAAAAGTGTAATGAATGCTTGTATTGAAATAGTTTTGAGTTGGCATCAGATCATATCACGCATTCTTCACACTCTTTGCTCTTCACTTTTCATTAAAATTATTTGAAAAAATGAAGCCATAGCTATAGAAAAGTCAAACAATTTTAAATTTTAAGCCTATTTAAACATAACAACTAATACTCTTTTAAAGTTATTATTATTGTAATAAAATTTACATCAACTCCAGTATAAGTGATATCATGCATACTATTCTTTGAGCTGATGTCAACTCTAGCGTGTATTAAATTACTCGAGAGTCAGTTCGCGATATAATGTAAAGAACTTCAACTGATGAATGCTCACAACATCCAAAACATGTCCAATTTTAAGGAAGAAATCATTTATTTTTTCGTGTTTGCGAATTCTTCCGAAACAAAATTAGATTCAAATTTTTTTAATAATTGATTTAAGTGCGAACTAAAGTCAGTTTTCAAACCTTTAAACTAACAATAACTTAATTTTTAAAAATATTAAAAAATTGATGACTGAAGTCATTCATAATTTGTAAATCAACTTTATGCCAAAGTTGATAAAAATGCTTCAAATCAATAATATTTAAAGACATTTCACTATCGAATTCAGTTTAAAGTAAAATTATTAGATGTTTAGTAAATTCTAATAATTTAAGTTTAGAAACGATAAAATTAAATGATAGGCCCAAAAAAACTTCTCATTTATTTGAAGATTAAGAGACATTTATCATTTGAAGGAAGTGCTAAAAGTTTAATTTTATATCAATAATAAGCTTCTATTGATGGATAGAAAAATCAAAGTAATAGTTGTGATGCTAATGATGATGGTTTTTGCTTTGGTTATGCCTTATATTAAGAGCATAAGAGCTGTCATTTAATTCAACTCAACTTTTTTATGATCTCACGAGAAATCGAGGCATTCATTCCAATAATATGGAAAAAAGTTTTTCTGCTTTATGTATAAGTTATGCGAAGCTTTGATGCATTGACTTTAATAACTCCTAATGAAATTGATAGCCGTAAAAGAAAGCCAGACTAAGAGCGAGGGGAAAATAGGGAAAGATATATAATATTGGAAAATAAATAATTTGACGGATAATAATAGAGTTAAAGAATGATTTTATCGTTTTTTTTCAATACATTCTGGATTTCTCCTGTTTTTTTAATGTGAAAGTTAAGAGGAAAAAATTGCTCTTTCCTTTCATAAGGAAGAGTTTTTGCATAAACGTGTGTAAAACTCTATTTTTAAAAGTCATTAAACTATAACTGATCACTGGAAAAGTTTCTCACTTATACTTTCAATGCTATAATAGCGAAGAGAAATAAAAATATATTGAAAGGCATAAATGCAATGGAAACCATTAAACGATGGATAATGTTATGAAATAAAAACTATGAATCATAGTTTTTTTCATTATTCAATAACCAAATGAGAAAATACTTTATGCAATTGAAAAAGTAGGAAAAAGTTGATGTTATTGACTCTCAGGTTTTTATCCTTATTAGTTATTTGCGTTTTCTTATGCATTTCTTATAACTTATTATCATATCATTCAATTATATTAATATTAACAAATAATTACATGAATTAAATTGAAGCAAAATTTGCAATTCAAAAGTATCATTAATTCAATGGAAGTATTTTTAAACTAATTTGTTTGCGAAGCAAATTTTCAAATCATATCAATTTTTGAACCTGTCTTTTAACAAAATTTAGTGTTTCTAATTTAGATAGTTTTGTATTTGATATAATATACTGTATTGACATTAATTTCCTATTTAAATATTAAAATCTTTTTTGTGGGCGACCCAGAAATGTCTTGTGCTTGAATTCAATTGAACATTGATTTGTCTTTGAAAAAAAGCTAAAACTTGAACTTAAACATTTGCCAAAATTGAGTTCGAATGTAAAGTTGAAAGCTATTATATTTGTGCGATATATGAACAATGTCTAGACTCTAGACACATGATTAAACAAAAGATTTCTCAGAAAAGAAATCTTTAATTCTCAAAAAACATAACAAAAACTAAACTTTCAAAGCATCGAAGAACGGGTCGAATCACTCAAAAGGGATTTACAAGAGAAAAGTCATTAGAAAAGAATGTTTGAATAAATTAAGTTTATTTCTTTCTTGAAGTTTTTGAAAACATTTCTAAATAAAAACATGTCATAGCTGTGAACTTGTAAAAAAATTTAGCACTAATATAAACACTGAAAAGCTCTCCTCTCAGTCGCTGCGTTCAAAAGAAAAAAAATAATAAATAAATGAGACATTTTGCAGTTCCTCTACTAATCCCTTTGACTTACGATTGGGTGGATTACATTTCTTTATGGGTGAAAATCTAGAATTCTAGATAACATTTTTAAAAAAACTTGAAGCGAAAAAGTTTCTCTCAGATTACGAGATTCTTGTTAACTACTGCATACTTTTTGTTCATTTTTCATGGGAATGGTTTGCATATGAAATTCCTAATTGAATGTTGGGCTGAGTATAGCTTTTAAAGAATGATCTTTCATTAAATCCATTTGAAGCGAAGTAATTAATTTCTGCTTTATGTTTAATGATGTTATACTAATCGTTTATAAATGAGTTAAGTTATCGAAAATTGACTGTTGTATTCACAAATGTTAATGGCATAAACATTCACACAAAAACAGGATATTATGAAATTTGATAGTTGTAATCATTGAAAAAAGCTAATTATATAGAAATTGCAACTTTTTCCTTCAAATATTTTGCAGTTTTTGAAACTTAACTCTTAAATTGACATTTTTTGCTAAGCCAACGATTTTAACCGATATTTTAACGGTAAAACTTGTTAAAAAAACATATTTAGCACAACTTTTTCTTAAGAATTTAGTGTTTATTTTTAAAAATATAATAAATCATATTTCTAGTGAAAAAAGAAGATGAATGATAAGAAAAATTTTGAGGATAAGGTTAAAAATAAGACTACCATTTGATTGCTTTTGTTACTTAATTAAATGCAAAATTAGACTTCAAATATAACAAAGTTGTTCAAAAATCTTGAAGAGTTGGTCAACTGAAAAGTTATGTTAAATTAAATAATAAAAGAAAATTATAAAAGATCTTCATTTAATATAAAATGAAGGCATCAAAAAAGATTCGCGAAAATTTGTTTGATAGACACAAAGCTGGTTAACAAATGGTTACAGAAATGACCGAATTGGAAATGAATAGCTTTTATCATAAAAAGCTATTATGTCTATTCCGGTTCTGTATATCGATTATTATGGCTGTACTGATTCTTTTGTTGACCAAAATTTAGTGTGTCATCAATTTAGGGCTTACAATAATCATAGTTTTTCGGCTTTTTATTGAATTCGTTTGAACTTAAGTTGAGACTCATTTGAACCCATCTTCAAATCTATTACTTAATATTAGATAATAAGCAGTTTTGCTTCAATGATCATATTTTTAAAAAAGAAATTCATTGAAAACAAAAATATTGAACTGTCAGAAAAAGAAATCTCAAATATATATTTTTTAACAGATTTCTAAGTAATTCTGAGTTAGGATTTCAAAGAATTTTCATCCATTTATTATGCTATTTGTTGAAATATGACTATTTTGAGGGATAGTCATCAGAAAGAATTGAGGATTCACTTTGAATTTTAAGTGTAGTTTTTATTTACAAAGTGTTATAACAAATCATGCCTTGAATTTTGATTTTGAGAAAAATTTGTGAAAAATAATTAATTTATTTTGAGGTATATACTTATGATCATCAAACAAAAAAGAGATAAAAACCCCATTTATTGAATAAATTGATAAAAATTGAGACCATAAATGCTTTCACCGGATTATATGGGAATACATTAAACTTTATACTCGACTCCGCCAAACATTAAAGGAAAAAAGATATATTAACTTAAAAGTAATTTGTTTTGAAGGACTTGAAAATAAAACTCGAGATGAAGTCACTGAACATTGATCTAAAGCAACTTTTTCTTATTGTGAATTACTATTGAGGCATATTTTTCATCAATGCGTGACTTAATTGAGAAAAAATTTTAAGCGTGAAGTTCGACTAATTATCGCCTTTCGAATTGCATTAAACTTACTGAAAATGTCATTAAGAGAGCCCAAAACTACCGGCAGATGATTAGAATCATGGGTTTTCTATGTCGCTATTAAAATACACAACAATCAGTAATTATGCAAATGCACGAAATGTTATGAGTGCCAAAGCTATGTGTTTGTGTGCATTTGTAGTGCTATTAGATTTCTTTAATGCCCTTCTATTATATTTATGCTCCATTTAGGCACAAATTTTTCCGTTCATTTATGACGATTTCAAGTTGATTATAAAACTCTGGCTCTACATTAATTGCTAACGAGTTAGAGTTTGCTTTGTGGGTAAATGAATAATGATTTCTGTTCTTTTGGCATTTAATTAGGCTCACTATAAATTCAAATAATTGCATAGATTGACATTCAAATAGACCTTAAATTAGTTTTTATAAACTTTTAAATAAAACTTCGAAAGAGGTATTTCTTTCTCTTTATGTCTAAATTAATGTCTATTCAATAGTTTCTATGATTTTGAGAGGCATTCATAATTGCATGAAAATATTTTTGCATACAATTTATTTCAATTATTTTCAATACTATTGAATTATTAACCCTAATAGACAAAAGACAATTCAAATTAATCAAAATTTCAAACTAATTAATCAATTGATTATTGTTTCATTACATAATTGAAAAAATTGCTATTTTATACATTAATTCAATATCCAATGACGGGCAACAAAATTATTTTCGCTATAAGTAATAATTATTTTAAAAGGATATAACAATAGGGTATTGAGAATGAAGTTGTTTATCACATGCGAGAACTATTAGTTCAAGCAATGCGTTAAATTTTGTTTTGCGCTTCCTCAGTCATAAGCATAACATATTTTCTTAATCTAAACCACCCATACTTTGGATTCGAAACGCTAATAATTAGTGCTAATTTCTAACGTCTCGAAACACATTAGACCAAAATTACCCTAAATTGAGTTGAATCGTGAAATTTTAAAACTTTAAATTTGTTGCTCAATTGAAGACTCTCTTATAGACAGCTGTTGTCTATTTGCATATACGATTCAATCCATCATCCGAAGTGTGTTTGATTAGTCCAACTTTGATAATGCAGCAGATGTTCATTTTATTGATGCAGTTCAATGATGTACTTGTGTTCGATGACATCCTGGAAACAATTCAATAATTTACAATATTTATGTTTCACATTCTATTTAAAATGAGGAATTTATTGAATTTTTATTTATTTTTATAAATTTTATTTTTCAATGTGAGACTTAATTTAGAAAATAATAAAATAACTATTATTAAAATGTTTAAATGGAAAAGATTCTCATTAGAAATAAAGAGATGAATTGGAGCGTAAGAATAGCTGAGTTAATGGCAGCATATATTAAGTGTTATAAATTATTAAATATCTTATTGCACATAGCCTTCAAATTATAAATAGTAATAATAATACCTGTATTTAATCGATAACATAGCTATCAGATGAGCTATAAATAAGTTATTCCATGATTGAGCGTAAAGGTTATGACATGATTTTTTTCAGAGTCAACAAAATTGGAAATAAAAGTCTAATATTTGTATGTTTTCTATATAATAGTAAAAAAAATGTTGAACTTAAAAATTTATTATCTTTTAATCATAGCCAGAGAAAAAAAATTAAAACCTCATCTATCTTTTGAATTTGAAATTCTGAATCAATAAATATTATTTTGATAACTCGGCCAATACTTGATAGAAATAACAAGAATTACAAGTTTATAGTGATCAGCAATCAATAATGAACTGCACATTTTCATCCAGGATTAAATCCAGGAAGTGATAGTACTGTGTATCTTGAGTGCATTGTTTGATTTATCATATCGTGCAATAGTAGATATTCTCGGCTAATGAATAGCTAATGAAATGTTGGCGTATTGTTTAGTTTACATTTATTATCTAAAACTAGAGCTGATATTTAAGAGTTCAGAGTCTGCTGAAAATAGCACTTCAGACCAATTTTGAGAGCTTTTAACTCCATTCACAAATAATTTGTAAGAGTTTTGTTTTCTCTTAAGAAACTGAATTTATTTATAGTTCGCTACCATTCATATCTTTGAATTAAGTCGTGATCGCTAACCAGTGGCTAAATGATAGGTTGAGTGCACGCAAAAAAAGTAGTCACAAATCTTTAACTTTAAAAGATATTTATAAATTTAAGGGAAAATCTTCACAATAATACAAAATAAATTAAAAAAAGAATCAGTTTTTTCTATCGAAATACATTGTGTGCAATCAACAGAAAGTGTAGCTCATATTTTCTAGCATTATATAATATTATATAATAAATTAGTCTATTGTGTTAAAGTCATGCCATAAACAGGTAAAGGTTTAATATAGAAATAACTTAATAAAAATGAAAGTAGAGTACATTTTAATAGAAAGCTTTTTCCTAATGAAATTAATTCCAAAAAGTTGTTAATAAAAAACTTTCAGCATATAATTCAATCAAATTAAAAGCATATAAAGTGTTAGTTTTCTTTTCTTTTTTTGTAAAGTTTATTTCCTAACAATAATTCATTTCTGAACTACTTTCGTTTCAATCATAAGTCTATTTCTTTTAACAGAAGCATCAATTCATATGAAATACAATAAACAATTAGTTGAATTCAGTTTTTCATTCATATCTTTTTCCTGAAATTCATTCTACTTTTTTCTTATATTGTGTCACTTTATTTATAGCATTCAAAAATTTTAACTCAAATTGAATGACACACTCTTTTCTTTATTATGCCTGAAATCATAGAAACCAATTTATTATCCAGTCATATAAGACTTATTTTTTACTTCATTTATAGGTCACATAATGGGTTTGATCAGTACTTCTATGCAATTAAAAAACAATTGTGTGATATCGTGCTAATCAAATATCCATTACATGTTAGCCATCAAAGGTTTTTGGTTTGAATGCTTGGCTAAGATCAATGTTCAGACTCTTTTTCTAATCTTAAAAAACTTGTTACTAAATTTTTCTAGGATTTAATCCATATCGTGATCATGTCTTTTTTTTCTCCCAGCGATTTTATGACCCTTTTTTACATAACGGCATTTTTTTGAATGCATCACAGTTTCAGTTTTTAAAAGAGTTGATTTAATTAAGATTTTATTTCAAAATGTTTATAAATTAGCTTTTGCTTATTTTTATTTTAATTAAAATGCAAATTAAAAGAAATCTTCGATTTCCTTTACCAAAGTTTAACATTTAAAATCAATTCACTTAAACTGGTTGTTAAAATTTTCTATCAATTCAAAACTAATCAAAACTTTTTTTCTCACGAATATTTAGATCAATGCTTGGATTCTTTTCGAAAGTCGAATAACAAAAACTGATTATTAATTCACATATCAATATTTTTATGCGACTCAATTATAGTTTTATAATCCAAATTTCATACTGTTATTTTTTAGAGCCCTTCCCTTTGAAACTAATTTACATCAAATATGAGAGCATAAGATTTTATGAATAACTTTATTATTTTTAAAATTCATGCTAATAATAAACAGACAATAAAGAACATAATTCTCTCTGTGGCCTAAATATAATAGCATTTTTTATTCATTTTTGTCTCTAATCCTTGACAACTAAATATGCTAATTATCACGAGACCTAACGCATGGGTCTAGCCCTCAGGATCTGCAATAAAAAATGTTATAGTGACATCTTTTTTGGATTCAAACCAAATACTAATGGAATATATTTTTCTCATTAGAATAGCGCAACATTTTTTCCTCAAAATGTGGGAAATGTGTTGATCTTCTTTTTTATTTATTTAATTAATGACTTAAGTTCGCAAAGTCTTATAACAAATTTGTTTATTGAATGCTAAACGTATCCAAAATTAAAGTTTATAAAACAAGTGATCATTTTTACGGAAAATAAATGCAACGCTAACATTAATTAAGATTAATTAATACGGAAAGAGCAACTCAATAAAAATCTCATTCCATTTGAATAGTCATTATTCAGCAATTCCTTTAAGCATTGAAAACAATGTAGTATTTATTTATTGTTTAGTCAAAGAAATTTCAATTAAACAAAGAGTAGTTTTAAGGCTTTTTAAAACTCGAGAAAATTTAATACATTAAATACATTAAAAATGATTGAAAATGATTACATATTCTTAAATTTTTTACCAGTGAGCTGTTGAAGTACTTTAAAAATTTCAAACTTAAAAAAATACTCTCAAAATTAGTTAATTGAAAAAAGTTTTATGAATTGAAAAAAAGCCACATTTTTTCCAAATAAATTTTAATAGAGGAAAAAGATTTCTTCACTAAAGCACTAACAATAAAATAGTTGAATTGCATCATAGAAATGAGGAGAAATTAGTAGAACAGAAAATTTTTTAATGTTTTTTCAATAGTTTCAATAGTTTTGTTACAATCAAAACTAAAAGACCATCAATTAAATTCAGTCATGATATCAACTAATTGAAGGGCAAAATATCCCTAAAGGAAGTATTACGGCATTTGGTTTTTAAACGCTACTTATTGTTGAATAATTATTCAACAATTCGAAGTCATTTGTTTTGTTTTAATTAAGTTAAATATAAGTTTTAAAATGAGAAAATGGGTGAAGAGTTCAGAGATTTCTCTTTAGTATTTTCCTAAACTCAACTCAAAAACTTAAATAAAACTGAGAACTTTTATTGTGGTTGTAAAAAAATATAAAATCATATAATGAGCTTCTGGTATAAGTTTGATGAATGTATAAATACTTTTTATTCAGACAAAGGTAGAGTTTAAAAATAAAATCTTTCAAAATTAAATGATTGACATCAGAGACATATTTTGCACAACTAAGAAGTGATACAACAATTAATTTAAGTAAACTTTTTGTCAGTCAAAAAATGTTAAATAAGTCTTGTAATAAAAGTCTTTTTAGAGGCAATTCCGAATTATGGCATCATTTGCTTGAAGTATCATTAAAGAGAGGCCTTATCTATACTATTCTAATGAGACTCCCTTTAAAAGTATCATCTTTTTTGTCATTATAAATGTCCGCTTAAAGCTGTCTTTTATGCTAATATTGAGAACATGCATACGGCCTGTCATTCATTTATAAGCCATCATTTGTGTGGTCATTAACACTGTGAAATAGTAATATTAAAAATTGTTAAACTATACACCACTCGCACCATCAATGACCGTAAATGAACTCTTCGCTAGTTTGATGGGCGAATACTCTAAGCTCTTATTAATGTTCAAATCTCGTCACTGCTATCGAACGCCCTTTTTGAGAAACTTATATCGGGAAGAGGGTTGTGCGCTGACGAGTAAAAGAGAAATTTTTAGGCGATATAATAGTTGTCTGAATCGGTCTGAGTCAGCACAGCATCAGTAATAAAATATGGTTCGCATCTGTTTGACATCTGCAATAGTATTTTTCTACCCCTATTTGGATTTCAGTCCCCGTTTTGCAATCAAATTCCCGCTCTATTCTCCAGTTGCCATAGACTCACGTAGAGAAGAAAAATAGCCATAACTTCTAGTATAGTATTTATGTATAAATAAATATTTGATTATTTGCTCAAAAATACGAAGCAATGATCAGTGACTGCAATATAAAAGATAATCTCAAAAGTGTTTGTCTTTTTCATTGAATTGGAGTCATTTCCTTCCAATTATTACTTTAGTTAAAACAAGTTTCTTGTCATCAGTAATGGGTGAAAATTTAGCCCTTTTCTTGTTTAAATAGCTTAAACACTT
>JAQIWZ010001822.1:0-10596 GCA_034697245.1 Malaconothrus monodactylus
CTGTTGTAATGCGAAAGAGCGAGAATGCAATTCATGCAATTTTTTTAATGCAAATAATCGCTCAAAATGAGTTTTTATGGTTTAAGAGTTTAACATTTTAGAGGGGTTTCCATCAAACTATTGTTTTGTTAATAAGGCTTAAATCATAACTTACAATATCTACAAAAACCAATGTTTAATATCATGAGAAATAATTTGAAACTCCGCTATACTTCAAATTGAACTGCAAACAATGTTAAAAATGACATTTCGTTTGTTTAAATTAAAATTTTAAATCAAATTCAGTGATTAGCTAATATTTTGAAAATAAAAAAAATTGTCTTAAAATTGAAGTTCCTTTTAGAAAAAGAATTTGTATGAAAAAAGCAAAAAATGTGCGAAATCTTCAAGCATTTGATTTAATTAAAAAAAAGTAAATAAACTTTAAAGAATTGGTTCATTTCAGAGATAATGAATGATTAAGTTTTTAAAATTTATTCAACAATTTAAATATTTTTACATTTATTAAGACTTGAATCAGTGAAAAAACTAAATTCAAAACCGATATCAAAGTTAGTTTGACATCGAAATGGGTCTCAATGTTTTGAAGAGACGTCGGGCTCTATATAGGATGTAATGCGCAGACTCTATACACGTATTCAAAAATTTAGAGTTTTTTGGGCGTTCATTGAATCTCAAAAGTATTGCTCAATGGATGAAATATTACGAGTTTTTCATTGTTAGCAGACCTCAGCTTAAGACGAGTGTTCGCTTTGACTAACTTTACACTCATTTCTCAACTTTTATTAATTCAAAAAATAGGAAATAAATGATTTATTTCTCATTTTTTTATCAATTAATGCTTTATTTTTGATTTTGATGTTAAATTTGTGATTGAATAGAAGTAATAGTTGACTTAATAGTTAACTTTTGTCTCAATAAAAAATAATTGAATTGTTTGTTCAACTCATAAGAGATCGAATTCATTGACTTTTTATGCATTTGATTAGAATTTCGGTGAGTTTTTTGAACTTTATTTTCATTAATATTAATGTATTTTCAATAAATTTATTATCAAATGTTTGGCTCAAACTTATTGAGAATTATATTTTGATTCAATTTTTAAAAATTGTTTTTAAATTGATATCAATGTAAATATTGATTTAAAATGTTTTGTAAATCAATTGATTGATTAGTAATTCATTGTTTTTGTTGGAAAGTTTTGACACAAAAGAAATTTTTCTCATTGTCTTTGGATTTAAGATATTTTGTTGAGTTTTAAGTTTGACCAAAAATTTTATTAATCCGTTTATAAAAATAAAAAAATTTTAAGACAGACTCAAAACTTTGTGTTTATTTTTGATTTTAATATAAAGTTTAATTCAATTGAAATAATTTTAAATTTAAAACTAAACTAAATATTATTTGAATTTTCTTTCACAAAAAATTGTACCAAAAATAGTTTAAATAGCTTTGAACTGAACTCAAGTTTAATTAATTTGAAGAAAAAGAGTTAATAATAAAAAAAATAGTGAACTCTATTTTTGGTATGAGTGCAAAGCTCTCCTTCACTGCATTTTATGGAAATGCAATTGCAATAAGCGATTGCCCAATACTTTCGCAATACTATTAATAATTCATTTGAAATTTGTTGTTGCGATAATAGTCATGAAATCACCACTAAATTAATAAATAATTGATAGCGTATAAAAATGTAAAAATAAATTTAAAAATAAAGTTCAGAAATAACAAAATGACAGAAATATGTGAATTACGTATAGCTTTATTAGATTTTTAGTTTAATTTAAGTTTTAATCATAGAATCGATGTTTTGATTGGGATTAAAATAAGCTTGACATCGATTTTCTCCAATTATGTTCAATATGTGATAGCATTTGATTGTCTTTTTGTAAAGCAATATCAATGAACGCAAAGCAAAGCGATTGCCACACAATGAGTGCAAAACTTGAAAGACGAGTGAATGACCTCAGGCTTGACTTAACTCGCTTTACAACCATATTGTATACGATTCTCATGTAATTGTGGACTATTTTTTCATTCAATACACTTCTTTTAATTCAAAGTTTTATTTTGTGAATAATATCTAAATCTTTATAATTTGAATGTCTTTTTATAAGCTTTTAATGAGAACAAAATAGTTTTGTGCCTAAATTTTGATAGATATTCACATTCAAGATGTTTGAAATTCATTAGAATTATTTCTTTTTTAGTAAATTGCAGGAAATGTAAGTTTAAATTTATTTATCTAATTGAATATCTTGTTTTTGGTCTGTTATGACCAAAATTTTTAATTTATTTGAAAGTGTTCTTTGCATTAAATAAATATAATATATAGTGATTTATGTTTTAATATTACACAAAAACCTAAACGTATTGAGAAATTTACAATAAATATGAGGTCGAGTTCTAGTTTTTTTTATTGCTTAACAGTCAGGATGTAATGCGTTTAACAATTGGTTCCTCGATAAGAATAAGGGCTTTCATCAAAAATTATCAATTATTATATTTTCTTTCATTCCATTTAAATTTGAATTATCTGTTCATTGATTGAACTCAAATAAATGTTACGATCAATTGATTTTATTTCCAAAAGGGTTTTATTTAATGATAAATAGCAATGAGTTATTGAGTTCTTGTTCTGACCAAAGATTCTTCTTCTGCCCAAAAATGATTTGCTGTTATGTATGTATTGTTTGTTTTATATAAAAAAGTTTGATAAATATTTCGCAATCGAGGAAACTTAGGAAATAACAGTTATGAATCATTTATCGATAAGAAAGATTGATAGACACAGAGAACTGGTAGAGGCCACTAAACTTTTAATCTTTACTCTAATACAGTTAAATCTCGATTAAAACCTGTTACAAATCTCAATAATTTATATTTATTATATCAAAACTTTATTTTTAATTTTTCACCTGATTATGAACTGACTTTATTTCATTTGAAGCAAATATTTTAAATGAAAATCTAAGAAAACATTAAAATACGTTATCATTAATCTTACAAAAGAGTTATCAGTTGTTATTTTTTTAATGACTAAGACTAATAATAATAAAAAACTAGTTTTTTCGATACAGTTTTTAATACTCCTTATAAGTATAAAATAAAATTATTCGTTTTCTTAAGTCAGTCATTCCTATTTGATTAGATTTGAAATAAATATATTGCGTTATCATTTTTTAGATAAAGTAACACACAATAATCTGAATAGAAGTGAAGACGTCAATAGAAACGGATATTATTTACTCGACGTTGAATAAATCACGTATTTCTGTGATACTAAACTGAAACAAAGATAAACTCTAGATTTGAACACTTTAAAAATAATTATAATTCATATGTATTCCGCAACGTTGGAAAATTTCAACATTAACTGATTATTCATTTATACCACTACTTGGAATTAATCGCATAAAAGTTACTAATTTAACAATAGCTGTCGTTATAAGGATTTCACCCATAATTCCAATGATTGCGTACTCAAAACTGCAAACAGTTGATTGCTCTGTGATATAAACCACTGGTTTCACCAGAAAAGATCCACCTTTTTTGTAATCACTCTATTTGTAGTCGCCTATTGGCTCAATAAAAGGGAAGTCATTTCAACTGATATTCAATTTTACTTCAAACGAAGAAATAGTTTATTTGTAATCAATTCAAATGTGTCGCAAATTATAGACCAATTATGCAGTTCTCAACATTCTTTCTCTTTGTCTGACAAGTGCTTCTCATACAATACTATTATCATTGATCTCTTTATTCAACTTTTCAACATTTATCAAATTGTGGTCAAAAAAAAGTTGTGAATTGACTTTTTATTTGTAATAAAGTGAGAAAACTTTCAATTACTGTGAATTATTTTCTGGTTTTCATCGGAAATCGTGAATCATTTAATTTATTAATTAAGAAATATAAATTGAGAGCCAAATGAGTGTCAAAACCACATCTATAAGCAGCACATCAAAGGGACGTTTGCCACGTCTTAACATTCACAATGCACTTATTAAACAACGGCAAACATTCGACAAGTCATTATCTTCATCGCCATCAATACTATTGTCATCAAGTAGTACATTAAGTCCTAATCTACAGCCACCCACTCCTCCAATTATTCCAACCAATCAAAATCCAAACATTTGTCTGCCATCAAGTTTTGGTGACAAATATATTTTGGTCGAGCAAATCGAAACCAGCAATTTATATAAATGTATTGACACCAAAACTCATAATGAATTTTGTTGCAAGGTTTGTACCTTTCATTTCGACCTTTCATTTGCACCTCTTTTTTATATTTAGTTAATTAATTGAATTCTAATTAAATGAATAGATTGTTCCTACAAAGAATTATCATGAATTCCTTTCTGGTCACCTCCGAATGGACGGTCACTCGGGTATCAATAGAGTAGAAGAAGTTCTGGTCGGAAAATCACAAACCTTTATACTCTTTTCGCCATCATTTGGAGATTTGCATTCATATGTCAGAAATAAGAAACGATTGCGTGAAAGCGAAGCCATTCACTTATTTCATCAAATCGTAACCATAGTCTCTGACTGTCATTCAAATGGAATAATTCTTAGAGATCTCAAACTTAGGAAATTTTTGTTCAGTGATAAAGAGAGGTATGTCTCCCATTAATGTTGTATTTAATATTAACATTTGATATATCGATCTGTTTGACTATTTATTAATGAATTTGATATTTTATTCAAAATATAGAACTCAATTAAAATTAGAAACTCTTGAAGACGCGGCCGTTTTGGATGATATCGATGACGACTTATTGAGTGATAAACACGGCTGTCCCGCATATGTGAGCCCTGAAATACTTTCCACAAACAAAGGCCCCTATTCCGCAAAAGCTGCCGACTGTTGGAGTTTAGGAGTTATTTTGTACACAATGCTTGTCGGCAGATATCCCTTTCATGACGTCAACCCATCGATACTGTTCTGCAAAATAAGAAGAGGCGCTTTTGTCATTCCCGACACGGTTTCATCGCATGCAAAATGTCTGATCAATAATCTTATGAGACGGGAACCAACAGAGCGATTGTCGGCCGAAGACATACTTTCTCATCGATGGTTCAAAAACTATCGCTCATCACTCATTGGTTGCAATTATCATCAAATTATTCGCAATGGCCAAATGCCTGTTATCACGTCATCGAATAGCACTTACTATTGCAAAATAGCCGATCAAACAGTTCCCGATCTCATTGATAACGATAATGAAGACACTCAGTCTCTCTCTCATCATTTATAGTGAAATGCAATAGAATTTATTTTTTTGTGCAAATATTCCTTTTTGTTTGGTTCTAATGAGTGTTCATCAAAATTAATTTCCTAAAAGTACTTTCGCTTTAAATTTAAATTTTTGTTTCAATGGATTAGAGGAAAAAACTCGATCTTTATTTTTACTCTTTTTTGAATGTATTTGTAATTTACTTAAAACTTATTATTAATTAAATTAATTTAATTGTATTTGAATTTAGAATATATTTTGACTCTCATTTTTTTAACGAATAACTTGTGTATAAATATATTTTCATTTTATTTCTCATTATATATTTGATGATTGCTTCCAATGAATCAAATCATTCAATTCCAAAGTACGGCTGCTATTGATATATTTGTTTTTGTTTAATATAAGTTATTATATGAATACCAAAGTGATTGTAAACTTCTCACTATTGTTTGATAACTATCTAAATAATTGTATTTCCTTTAATAGTGAAACAATATAAGCAAATGATTGATTAACAACTTATGCAAAATAATAACAAATTGTTATTTTGTTTAATTTACTAATTAATTAATACTTAATCAACAGGAAGTTGGGTTTTGCAACGATCGAGTTTTAGCATATTTTCACATGTAATTCAATAGTCATAGCATTTAATGTGATTTTTTTTATGTTTGGCGTTTTAGATAAGGAAACCTACATTTCCTTTATTTGTCAAATACTTCACTGTTTCTAATTGTAATTTATCTCTATATTTATCAATCTCTGACGAAAACAAATCAACAGTTTCACCAATAAATCAATAAAGTCAGTATTGATCATAAGAATAATAGTTATCCTCTTTATAACTTATTGGAGACATCAATTGTTTGGGTTTTTATGAACAATTGCACTTTAATGACATTTCTTATCAATCGAAACAACAGCAGTTATGAGATTCTCTTCTATAATTAAGATTATAGCATACTGAAAGTACATATCCTATCAAAAGATTCTTCATTTAATGATCACTTTTGTATTTAGTCATTATCTTACAGTTATTTTCGCGTACAGTACTTTAGGGATGAAGAATTACGTTCTCATCATAACTATAGACTCTATACTATAGAAGAGCATAGTTTTGCTCTATTTCGGACTCAGTTTTATACCGAAGCTATTGGTTTTTTAATAGGATTTAACGAAAAACATAAAAACTCCAAAATTAAAAGCTTAAATCTTCATCTCTACGCACTGGCAGTCATTACAAACTTTGCATATTTTTCAATATATCAATTATATTAAATTTTAGGTACGAAAATATTTCAGATAAAAGGGTTTTTCATAGAAAAAAAAGAAAAATGAAAACTAAATTTAATTACTTTAGAAATTAACACTTGAATAAAACTTGAAATATTTTTTTTTATTGCAAATAAACTTTGTTTTCGAGCTACTGATAGTGTTATTCATTTGCTGTTACAGTAGAGTTTTAATGCTTCAAAATTAGTAAAATTAAAAAATGTTCAAAAGTTCGATAACTTAATGAATTTAGAGTTTTTAAAGGTATAAAATACATTAAATACTTTTTTTTGAAGGTTTTAACTTATTTTTGAAAAGTGTATTTTCCCTATTTTTAATGTATATTTATTTGAATTAGAAATCATTGAAATTTTTGTTTTGCAAAGCGTAATATTAGAAAACTTTAAATATTGAATGAATAATTTAATTAAATTAAACACTATATAAATCACTATTTTGCAGGTCTACCCATTTATTTGATTGAAATCAATCTTTTGATAGTGTTTAAACTTTATTTGAAGAACACAAATGAGTAGTAATAATAACTTTTAATTATTATTTTAGTCTTTATATCTTTAGAGCATTTGCTATTTCAATATACGAATTATTAAACCTGATATAACTCGTCAAACATATTGTTAAAAAAGTTTATTCAATGCTAATTACATTGAATTACAGACTAAATATTATTGATAAATATATGAGAAAACTATTCTAACATTTTTGATTGAAATAAAGAATTAGAGACATACTATTTTAGTCAATGGTGAACATTACATGCAATAAAATTATGGTCTTATCTCACGCGATGTGGTCTTTTTTCAAATTTCGAAATTGTGAAAATGCTTGAGTTCAGACAAAAGCTGAGTCAAGCAATTTTCTAAATTTTACCTAAAATTTCCCCAAATATTCAGTTAAAAAAGTTTCCTCAACTTAAGTCGTCGGTTCTTCACTTAATTTAATGTTAAAATTCATAACTAAGTTTATTGCATTCCATTTTTATTCAAAATCCATTAAAATTGAAAGTTTTCAAATTTTGTTTATAATTCAAAAAATTCTTTAGAGAATTCTTGAAATTATAAAACACTCAATTTAGAGTCAATTTAAACATAACTTTATAGAAAAAATATTTTTAGAAAATTCTGATTAAATATGAATCAAGTTTTAAAAATGCAAATCAAATGCGAAGTCATTAAATAAAATACTTGTACTTTCAGTCATTTACTTTTAGCTTTAAATTATAGCCATAATTACTGTACTTGTAAGTTATAACATTTAATATTAACTCAACTACAGTATTAAACTAAGACTATCATAAATATTAAGCTTCAAGTTTAATGTACAGCCTTTTATGAAACTAATGAAAGTGAAACTAATTGATAATCGCCAACTTATTAACAATTTTCAAGAATAATTTACGAGAATCGCATTCATAATAATTAAAAGTGAACGCAAACTATCCTTAATTACAATATTCACGTAATCCATATTAAGTTCTCAACTGTAGGCCTATTTAGAGTTACGCCTTAAACACTAAAACGAAGTTTATAAATATCTCTTACTCTCTATAGTTAGAAATTTAGCGAATATTTCATTAACTCTTTCGCAAGAATTCATATAAGATTTTTTACTCTTATTGTCATTTAATTTATTTCACCTTAACTTCAGGGTTATATTTTCTCAATGTTTTCAAATGCTGAAAGAGTTAAATTATGTCGAGGCTATTAAGCAATAAATATTTTTAAATCAATTCAAACAATAGAATGTTCAATTAGTGTGTAGTGTAATCAATGAATTATTGGACAAAATGCAATTCTGTAGAAATTGCACTACTTCTATAAATAACTTCAATTCAAACTTATATCTGATTATTAATCCCGTGATTGCAATAATATTCAGCATATATGGTGTTGCATTCCAATTATCGCAACTTTTTTATGGCATATGTTGTAATCATTTTTCATTCACAATATCTGATGAAAATAAAGGTTGTATTGCATTTGAATGAGTGCATACATTGCGTTAATCTCTATGCAATGAATTTTATGCGTTATATCGATAATCAATCCAAACCCTGAATAAAGCTTCTTCTCAAGTCAAAACAGAATTCAATTCGTGCAATATTTCATTAACTTTTACCCTTTTAGAAAAATCGAAACCTTGTTTGATATTTTGTTTATTGAACTCATTTCTTATTTCGAGAGGTTTCATGCCTTGCCTTATCAGAACTTAAGGACGAGAAAACAAAGCAAAAAAACAACGAGAAAACAAATTAAAGCTGAGAGGGAGAGAGAGAAAGAGAGAGAATAAATTTATTGAATAAGTTTAATTACTTTATTCATTGAGAAAATTTTAATTAAATCTTCAATATTTCAAAACTTCAATTTTTAAGCCAACTTTTCAGAATTAATTTAAAATTTGTTTTGGAATTGCTTCAAACTATAATTTATTAATAAACAGATTAAATCATTTATTTAACTATTTTTTATTGAGTTAAATATATTAAAACTTATATAACTAATACCTGTATTTGAAATAATCAAGAATTCAAGTCATAGTATTCGAAAATATATGACATCAATCATAGAAAACTTTTTTTTAATAACAATTTCTCTTAAGATTTTACAGCAATTTTTGAAGAGAGAATAGACAGAAGAGAATGAATTCTAAACGCATTAATAAAAATGATTTATATTAATAAAGGAGAGCTCTCAGAGTTTTATTACATCAAAAATAATTTACAATAATATAGACTTACAAATTATGGACTACTTGTAAATAAATAATCATTTGGTCAATAGCTTTAAATTATTATAAAATGACTACAAAGTTGTAAAAACAATATTAAGCTTAAGCTTAAGACGCTTTTCCGAGTTCTATCTTCTTCTGGATAGCTCTCAATGAATGATAAATCATTGAATCAATAATACCTGCAACTGAATCAAAATAATCATTAAGTTAAAGCTAACAAAACTTTTCAAAAATTATTTCGAAACTCTATTTTTCACAATAGCTCTCAATTTTTAGAAAGTTTTATTAAAACGTGACTATTATTAATGATTTGTCTAATGATTGGAATATTATTGAAGTGATAAGTTTTAAATTGAATTGAAATACCTGTGAAAATGCCTCCAACTATAGCACAAACTGATGTGAGAAAATGCATAAATGATTTCCTAATTTCGCTGTACTTAACCATCATCGGTGCGAACTCATAGATAAAGAACACGCCCGGAAGTCCGTTTTCTGATAGAGTGTCCTGTATTTGCTTCTTATGACGCGTTACTGCGAATTGATTTGTTTGGAGTGTCTAAAGAAAAAGTCATTACTTTAATAACAAATACTAAAGACAATTAATTATTTGATCACAAACCTGGCCATCAGTTTTAGCGTAAAGTGTTGGCACTATTTTAATATAGTATTGAAACATCATTGAACCTGTCATTCAATCAATCGTTTTGTTCATTAGTTATTGTTTAAGAAAAAAATTGAATTATTTAACTTTTATAAAGAATTTAATTTAAAAAAAGTTATCAAAAAGAAGAAGGGCTCAGCCGGGATTTGAACCCGGGACCTCTCGCACCCGAAGCGAGAATCATACCCCTAGACCACTGAGCCTAACATAATGACGTCTCTCTTTAACAAAAAGCATTGAATTAGTCTTTTATGCACTTTAAGTCTTATTAAAGCGCATGACACGAATCACAAACCAACACATGTTTATACCTCTATTTCATTATTTTTTTTGTAATTTATTTCAAAAATAATATTTAAATAATTTAAAAATCAATATTTTGAGGGAAAATCTTTCGATAAAGTGGTTGCTATTATAATAATAGGTTTGAAATCAAAATAATAGAAAATAATAGCTTTAAAAAAGTGTTGACAAAAAGGTATCAAATATTCAAAAATATGAAAATGTGATTAAATTAAGAAAATTTGTTTAAAAGTTCGCAATGCCAGCGGTCGGCAATGTTTACGGGCATCGGTCACAGCCTTCGTGTTGGGATAGAGTCAAGTACGGCTTCGCAATGGGTATGTGCGTAGGTCTGGCTTCTGGTGGACTCTTCGGTGGAAT